>RJWM01048381.1:0-11513 GCA_004363535.1 Dasyprocta punctata
GTGGCTTAGTTAATTTTTAAAATATTAGCATAACAATAAAGCAGGAAATGCAAAGCTAGTGAGTTACTAAGTGAAAAGCAGTTTCCAAATTCTGCTGTTCTCTCATGAAAAAGGAGGAAGACATTGTAATGGAGAAAAGCATTTAATAATAGCAAAGAAGGGGCCTGGTTCTCAAACATCTTTCAGCCAATTTGAGATCCAGCTGTGGTCTATACAATACTCCTTGGTAATTGAAATGATCATTCACTTACATATTGCAAAAGGAGTAAAGAAGAAGACAAATCAGCACAGAGACCCCCAGATGCAATCTTTCACACACAAAAAAGCACAGTAAGTTATGAGAGGGAAGATAAGAAGAAAATGATGACAAGGCCTGGGGGATGGTGAAATAAAATCAAGACCCCTGGGACCTCCAGTTCTATAGGTGATGATATCAGAGAGTAGCAGGAGACTGCTGAGTGTTCAGAAATAGGCAGGAAGTAGGAAAGGAGGACAAGAGAAAAGTACTATGGACTTGTTGGATATCTATTTCAGCACATTTGTGACTTTTCGCATGTGCCTGCACACTCTGCCTTCTCCATTTGTGCCTGTAGGATTCACGTGATGTGAGTGTCGGTTAGGATGTATAGATATGAGAACAAAGTGATAACATACATGCTTTGTAGTTCCAGCTTTAATATTACACTCCTATTTTCAAGATGCACCAAGACACCTTGTGTACTTTGGGGGAAGACTCCTCAAGAGGGCCTTTCCTTCAGGTCTACATGCTCTGGGACACCTGGAATCTACCAGTGACCTTCCTGAAGGCCGCTTTCACGTCCTTGTTCCTCAGGCTGTAGATGAGAGGGTTCAGCATGGGGATGATCACTGTGTAGAAGACAGACACCACCTTGTCTTCCTCCAGGGATTTGCCTGAGCTGCTCCGTAAATACATGAAGATGAGGGTCCCAAAGAAAAGGGCCACAGCGGTGAGGTGGGAGGCACATGTGGAGAAAGTCTTGGCCCTGCCTCCTGGAGACTTTATCTTCCAGACAGCCTTGATGATGAGCAGGTAGGAGATCAGGATAACCAAGGCATTGGCCAGAATCACAAAGCTGCCAAAGATGATAATGATGATCTCAGCGTTTGTTGTGTCACCACAGACAAGCTTCAGCAGGGGTGGAAGGTCACAGAAGAAGAAGTTGATGCGATTGTCCTCACAGAAAGATAGAGAGAAGGTGCATGTGGTACGCAGGATGGACCCTGACACCCCACAGATGTAGGCTCCGCCCGCCAAACTCCAGCAGATTCTGGGCTTCATGGCCACGATGTAGAGTAGCGGGTTGCTAATGGCAACATAGCAGTCATAGGCCATCACGGCCAGCAGGAAGCACTCTGTGCCTGCACAGATGGTGAAGAAGAAGAACTGGGCAGCACACTGGCCATAGGAGATGATTGTTTTGCCTGTGGCCAGTGTGGCCAGGATCTGAGGGGTTATGACCGAGGTGTAGCAGGCATCCAGCAGGGCCAGGTGGCTCAGGAAGAAGTACATTGGGGTGTGGAGCTGGGCGTCCAGTTGGATGAGAATAACCATCCCCACGTTCCCCAGCAGGGTGATGAGATAGAAACTGAGAAACATCAGGAAGAGGGGAATCTCCAGGTTGGGGTGGTCAGTAAAGCCCATGAGCATGAACTCAGTTACAGAGCTGAGATTATTCTGAGCCATGTACTCACTGTGGACCACTGCTCAGAGGATGAGAATAAAGTAAAATGGAAGTCCCAGAAGTGAAGACGAGGACCTTTTCTCAATGGTGGAAGTCAAGGTGATAATTCTGGACCTATTTACAGACTTTGATTTTCAGGAATACTGAAACTGGCTGATTCTCCTTGGGCATCTCCTTGTATGATGGAGCTGAGCCTGGAGCTGGTGCTTTCGATTCAGATAAATTCTGGTTTAGATTTGGAAACCGCTATGAAGATAAGAAGCATGTGATTCTCGGGGTTGGAGGGACCAAGACAGCATCTGCAGCAACCCCATCCAGGGCTGGAGTCTCTGGTACCACACACCTGACCTGATCCTCTGGGACAGTTCCCTTGGTCAGTCTCTCGGGAACTGAATTCTGGCTCTGTGCCTTCCACACTTTGGTGTTGGTTTTATCCCTTCCAGATACAATGATCTTGATCCCATCTTCTCACAAAAGCCTTTTGGAAGTTGGAAGATGATGAATCTGCTCTTTGTCTTGACTGCTCTCAGATAGAATACACTGATATATTTTTTCATATCATTACATGTTTATTTGTGTAGGCAGACAGAAATTGCCTAGTCTGTATTAGTAGACAGAAAAATTTTTCTCTCCACTTTAAACATTACCATTCCAGTTTAAAGGACATCATCAACTGTTCAAAAGAAAAGAGAAATTGTAATGAGGGAAGGGGAAAAGGAAAGAAGGGAAAAAGAAAAATATATATATATAATATTTATATTATATATATGTACACACACACAAGACAGTTAAGATAGTTATACAGATAGTTTCTCTTAGTTCATTGAAAAGGAAGGTTTGTACTAATATTGTTTGGGCAATATCTCATGCCCATATCTTGTACTCTGAGTAACTACTGTGAAGATAACAATATACAATGTATTTATTATAGTTGCTCTCCTACTGGCCTGTTTTGAAACTCTGTTTTATTATTGTTTTTATTTTTAATTTTTTCTCTTTAAAATAAAATAAAATGAAAAATAAAGGCCATCATCTTCAATATACCGTCTTTTAAATTTGTTTCATTATTTCTTATGCCCTGATTCTATATAATTTATTCCACTGCATAGTTTTGTATGTGCTTCAGACAGGATACTTCACCTCCATGTGCCTCAATTTCTCATCCATAAAATGGAAAAAGTAAGGCTACACCACAGAGTTGTCTTGAATATTAAATAAATTAATACCTTTAAGTGGGATAGAGCAGTGCCTGGCACACAGACATAGTTCAATACTATTAGAAATTATTATCACCAATTCTAGAAAATATCTATTGACTTTCTCCTCCAAAAAGAATGCATTACTCTCATATAAACTTTGCTGTATTGCTATCTGTACCTTTTCAAATAATATACTTGTCTCTCCGGATATACATATAGATAATATAGATACATCTATCTGTGTTTCAGTAGTTGAGTAAGTTTCAAATCTAAAGAAGACCCCTAAATCTTCCCCTATTCTTTCTTCCTTCATTCTTTCCTTGCCACTTTTTGAAAACCTCAATCTTTTATCCCATTCATGTAATAATGCCTATTCATGTAATAATTCCTATTCTAGTTAATTCTTTTATATTTTCTCTCTGGGTTATGAAAACAGTAAGTAGTACTTCACTATTGAGATTACATGTGAGGTGTGTACTCAAAAATGCAGTGAATTTTAAACTTTAAAAATTTATTAAGGTGAAAGACACATTGCTATGAATCCCCTTCAAAAGGTTCCCCCTTGCTTTGAAAGTACTCATTCCACCGTTCTTAGCCTTTCTGAAGCAGTCCTGCAAATCCTCTCTTGTGTCTTTATTTGTGCTATCATAGTTGTCTCGGTATCCTGAATTAACTGAAAATGTTTAACTTTCATGGTCATTTTGATTTTGGGGAAGATACTGAAGTTGCATAGTGCCACACCAAGTGAACAAGGTGGATGAGAACATGGTGTCATTTTCTTTTTTAGCATCATGTTTTTATGAGTTGCCTTTCCATTGGACAGCAGTCAGCAGAAGCATTCACCAAATTTTTTATCACACCTTGTAAAGACACTCAAAAAAGACGGCTTCCAGAACTGCTTCAGAAATGGCAAGTGAGAAGGGATAAGTGCGTTCAATGCAAGGGGTTGGGGTAACTTTGGGAGAATTTAATGGTCATGTGTACTTTACTGTAACACTTTTTTAAACTTAAACGTACACCATATTTTTTAGTCAGTCCTTTTACATGTTATACACTAAAACACCAAACAGTGTGATTCTATGTGTAGAAGTAGAAACGTCACCGCACTTGTGTTGCTTCTAGGAGATGCTTTCAAACATCCTGTTAGATGCTCTTTTCTTGTACTTTACCAATTGCTCAGGATAATTATATCTAGTGTGCTTTATATTTGAATCATAACCTTCTGTTTCCTAAAACTTCTTGTTCCCATCTGGCCCAGATCTGAGTCACACCATACTACCATGTGCTTATAGCTCACCATTTTCCAAGTCCATCTAGAAGCCCCATTAGACAGCGTACAGGTCAAGTGAACCTATGAAGCTTTTGCACAGAAGCCCAGATTCATAGCTTTAAAAAAAAATCTCTTCTGTTCTAGAACCTTCCATATACAATATGTTATAGATTCTGAGAAATAACCCTGCTGCACAGGAAGATATTCTCCTGTTCTAGAACGTTCCATACACAATACCTTATAGATTCTCAGCAACAGTTCTACTGTCTGTTGGCAGATGCCCAAGAGTCCTGATTCCAATACCCAACACTGCTGTCTTTTAACCACTGCCCTTGCCTCCTGTTACCACAATCCCAATCTCCTCAGGTTAGAATTTTCTAACGCAGAATCTTTGAACCTATCTCCAACTCCAAGAATATTAAAATTACATTAGTAAGAAATTATCATCCATTGCCACCACTAGGAATTGTATTTGCTTTAGGAACAAGAAATTGTCATTTTTTCATAAAATCCATTGCAATAAAATCATTCATTCTTTATACCTTCTTTCTTATATTTTTATACTCAAAAACATGTGTGCCTGCTTCCACACCTCTGAGGACTGGACATGACTGACAAGGTTAACATTTTGGTGATAAATAACCGACATACCAGCGAAGTCACTGACTTGCTCCAAAGCCAAAATAAATTTTCTGCTGACCTAGAAATAGCAGGTATGTCCTCTGGCTTCCCTTTGTACTACCCTTCCACCTAAAGTCTATTTCCCCAAGAACCTACTGGTAACAGGTTCTGTACTTGTGATGAGACCCCCAGTAAGCCTGGGCATTTGTCAAACACGGACGCCATCTTGGCTCCACACAGCTTCATGGAACAGCGTGGAGGCCGCTCGAGTCCAGAGCTCCCGCCCGCTCTAGTCAGGGGTCACTCGTGCGGGGGCCACACTGACATCACATACCACAAGCCTTTCTCAGGCCGCTCAGCCCCTCCGCTGCAGGGTCCAGGATGAGGACGCCTCTTCAAAGGCCCTCTGGGTACTGTTCAGCTCCATGGTGTCCATGGCTACCACAGGCACTAACTAGCTAGGGACCACCTGAAGCTGACTTCCTCTCTGTGGGCTTCACTTCCTGTTCTGAAAAGCAGTGGCACTGATTTACACGAGCAGTGGAATTCTTTGTCTCTCACAACCCATGGTTTATATGTCACGGTTGAAAGGCTAAAGCAAGATATAGAAAAGGCGTTCCTAATATCCATACGCTTATAAATGTACATACACACTCTTAGCTACTAATTACTGAGTAAACGAAATGTGGAGGCTCTGTCTCAAGTGACTGACAGCTACTCAAACATAATATCCAAGAATCTCAGGTCCGAAATTAAACAAATCATACTCCTAAGTTCCTGATAAGAATCCTCATTCGCAGTGCTCTTCCTCATCTTGTTTGATTGTTTTCTCTGCTTCCTCCCCACACACCCACTCCTTCCCTTGTACCCACTGCAGTGTATTCAAAATAGATATTCTTCCATGTCCTAGAGATTTAGAAATAGGTGAGTTTTTAAAACATTGTGTTTTGGTGTGCTTCGAAATTTACATACATGATGTTGTGATATACACCCCCTACTTTTCTTTTTCTACATCCACTATATTTTTGTGATTTATCTATGTAATGTAGGAGAACCTACTTTGTTATTTGTAATTTTATCACAGTCTTTATTTGGTTTGCCACAACATATTCAATTTAAACATCCTGTGAAAGATGTTGAGTACTTTGCATGTATTATCTTATGCAATCCTAAAAATAACCCTCTAGGCAGTTATTATTGTCAGTTTTTAGGAATGTGGATTTAAAACCCTGAGAGATTAACTCATCTAAGATTATCAGCGGAGGTGGAAGAGTTGGTGGATGATAAATTCTGTGTTGTTTTCTATCTCCCTACATTTTGCTACATCTTTGTGATTTATAGAATCATGAAAATCTCCCTGCTGTTGTTAATCAAAGGTGAGAATTTGGCTAATTTCAACATCTTTCTCGCATCTAACACAGAAATTGTCAAAGTTCATTTGGTATATGTCTCATGGCTAGTTCCCGGGGTTTCCTCTGATCAAAGATAAAACTGTTCACCCTCGATTAGGTGGCAGATTTGGGGGCCAGGTGCAGCCTCACTGGGTTCCTGCCATGCACACACCAGCCCAGCCCATTTTAGCCCTATTCCTTCCTATAAGCCTGCAAGATGGGACAAATATGACTATTACAGGGGTGGACAAAATGAAGCACAGAGCGGTAAAGAATACTGTCGAACTTGCTGCCATATACACCTATGAGGGAATAAAACCAACATTTGATCCCAGGACTCTAACTCTTACTTCTGAGCTCTACATCATGTTGCTGCCTTAGGAGAACAGAATTATGTTTTCTGCATATCCAAGCCCAAACTTTTAAAATTAAAGCAGCTGAAATCATTAGGCTATGCTCCACTTCCACGGGAGCAGAGGATTAAATTATCAGTAGGGGTTTTTGTGTGATCCATGCTTTTCCTTCCTTTTACTTGTTATGGGTTAAGACACAGTTGTGCTGTATCTCTTTACTATGTATTTGGGGGAAACTGTTTAACCAGTTAGAACCTCAAAATTTTCCCATAAATGAAATGAAAACATACTAGTGATTTCTGAAAACTCAGAATGGATTTTTACTAAATGTGGCATAGTTTGTTTATGTTCCAGAAAGGCAATTTGAAAGATATTTTCCAAAGGAACAATTTCAGTGCCAGGCTAGTGACAGCCAGCTTAGTAGGAGGTTACTGAAGAAAGAATTTGGGGTTAATATCAGTCTGGATTGAACTTGGAGTACTTGGAAGCAACAGCCTCCCCTGAATCCAGGACAGCTTACAGAAAGAAAATAAAAATTTCATGGCCAGTGAACATTTTAAGAGAGACTAGGATCATGGGTGCTGACATTTTTACCTGTAACATGCTTTGATTATAATGTACAAGTTGGAGAAGAAGGAGCTCTCTGACAGGCCTAAGGCAAGAGACACATCTTATCTAGGAAGAACCCCTCTGAGAAAAGATGGTCCCCAAACCCTGCACTTACTTTAATTTGCAACCTTCTCCCAAACTCTTCCTTCCCTTGCTTCCAAAGCTGAGTCCTTTGGGAACAGTGAACAAGCTCAGTAAAAATCAACTTTCCTCACCTCATCAGAATCTATCATTCAAAATACTATTACACATTCATTAAGCTCTTGGGTAAGTCAGGTAGAGTCTAAAGATATGAATAGTATTGTTTCTTCTCAGAATGACAACAAAATTATAAGGTAAAGGTATTCATCTTTATTCAACAGATGAGGAAACTGAGGCATATAAATATTAAATATTTTGTCTAAGGTTGTACAGGTTGAAGAAAAAGATACTTAGATTCTACCTTGGTTCCCAGACCCAAGCAAAATTAACAGACTGTGTGACTTTTCCAAATACTGGAAACCATGTCTTGAATATCTTCTCTGTGTCAGTAATGATGTTATACATTCTATACACACTATCTTGTACAATCCTGACAACCTATGAGCTAGTTATTATTTTGTCTGGAAGAGAATAAGCCTGCCTAGTTAAGTGTCTCATCCAAGGACACATGACTAGTCAGTGAGACTCTGGGATCCAACCCAAGTCTATCTTATTCCAGAGCATGAGCTCTAATCCATACTATTAGTTTCTCTCCCAGCATAAAAGAGAGTACAGCAATACACAGTGAAATCACTTGTCTAAGTTCTGCGATCTCGTATCGATCATTCCACTGAAGTATTTATATTTTCTAAAATTTACCTGGTGACACATAAACTCAAAGAATTTAATGCTGTAGGTCTTCCCCAAAACGATACAGTCTCACCTGTGTATCACTGTACCATCTGACATCAGGCTGAACGGCCCCGTGAGATGACAAGCTCCGAGGACGAACAGCAGATTCCCTGCCCAGTTGCTCCTTCTCTGGTGTTTGTGGACCTTGCTTCAGAGCCAGGGTCTTCCCAGGGTCTCCAGGGTGATAGTTACCACTTAAGGACGCGCTGGAACAAAAAGCAGCTAAGGTTGCTCAGATAGATGGGTGTAGCCGGCCGATTCCAGGCTTTCTTCTACGTGAGCCGGTGGGTCTTTGTAATGCTCTGGGGAAGGCTTAGTGGGAGAGATGCACTGGGCTCCCGGGTTCCCCTGGATCTTGAATCAGTGCCTGGGGTGGCCCCAGGGCTCCCGGGAAAACCCAGCCCTGTCGGGAGGAGGACGCTGTAGGAGCGGCTCATTATCTTGCCTTCTCCTCACATGGTGGAGAAGAGGCGCGAACCCCTGGGGAGCCCACGAAAGCCCCTCAGCCTCGTTAGTCTCCAAGCTGAAGCGCAGGGTCCGCAGAGAATGAACTGGTCCCCGCTGGCTCCGCTCCGCCGTGCTGCGGTCGGCCAGGGGAGGAGGCAGGCCCGCGACTCAGATCTGAGGGCCCTCGGTGGGGGTCTCTTCACGCCGCAGCCTCCCCAGTCCTGAGCACAGTTCCGCCTGGGGGAGTAAACACACTTCGTTTGCGGCCATGCCGAGTAACCTGCTAGCTGACTTTCCTTAGAGATTCGTTTCCAGGGTCCCAGGGTCAGCGTCCTCTGGCGATTCCAGCTCTCATCTCTTCCCTGGGCTCTGAGCCCCACAATCCCTTTGTCAGAACCCCACGACTTGTCCCTAAATTCCAGCGCTCTTACCCTGATCTTGGCTGTTCCTTAGTGGTTGGTCTGGTCTCCCCAGCTGGACCAGGGGTTTCTGGAGACGCCTTCTTGCTTCCTGCTAATAGCCGGTATCCTCCTCCGCCAGAACCATGCTCAGGCCTGTTTGCCTCGGCCGCTGACGACTGTGTGATCAGAGCTTTTCCAGCAAAAGGGAGCTCAAACGGGCCGTGGGCCCCTTTTGCTTCTAAGTGACAGGGTTTCTTCGATAAACCCTTGGATAATTAGCAAACGTGCAGGTTAACTAGGGGGTTTTGTGGTTGCAGATGCCAGACTAAGCTGGAGCATGTTCTAGGAAAGGAGGCTGCCACAGTCCAGCGCTTCTGACGGCCCAGGGAATTCGAATTTTCAGCGCATTTTTGACAATACTTGCTATCGTTTCCTGTAACAAGTAACTCGAAATCCCTGTGTGCTGAGAGCGTGCGAGCTGTTTCCAGATGTCCGCTGGGCTGTGTGGACAGCAGAGTGGGGACTGGGCCGAGGGCAGAAGAAAGCGGGTGCGTGCAGTCGTGAGGACACCGTGTTCAGCGTCCCCGGGCACTGGGAGAAGCCCGCGACTGTGTGACGTTTATTGTCCTTCGTCCCTCTGGGCAGATCGGGGTCCGGAGCACACTGCGTTCCCACGGCGTTATTACAGCTGTCGGGGTTCAGCGTCGTGCCGGACTCTTCTGCACGCAGGGAAGAGATGGGTCTCGGGTCAGGTTTAAGAGAAGACCCGAGCCGGGGGACCAGGGAGAGGAGGGGGCCTCACAGAAGGGGCCCGTGATGGGGCCGTGACGCGGGGAGCAGCTCAGCAAGGTGTCGTGTCAGCCGGAGTCTAGCTGTGCCCTCATGCCCCGGGGCGACTCTGGAATATGAATTATTCCACCCACTTAGCTCTGTCTGCGGGCGAGGGGTTTGACATTTGCAGCCCACACCAGTCACTCAGTGACTCGGAGCTGCCCGCACGCGGCGGGGCCGGGGCTTCCCAGGCTCCCTCAGCTGAACCCCGGCTGCTGCTGCCGCGCCCATAACTGGACTGTTTAAGAATGGTCTTTCGCCCTGGTAGACTTTTGAGCGTGTATAGCTGGGGCCTCTGATACCACTGAGTTGATCCAAATGGACCAGGATGAGAAGTTCAGAGACGTGGCTTGCTGAGGGCACTTGGATGCTTGGAGCCAATCATGCCTGAAGCCATCCACATTGTTTTTAGTTGCAGAAGTTGGTAAGTTTCATTTTTTACTTTGTCAGTCAATTTCATTGGACTTTTAACCCTGTCAACTGAAAAAGTTCCAATACCAATTCTGAGGTCTTCGTTGTTGTCTGTATTGGAATAGCTCGAAGAATTCTTACCAAATGGTCAAAAATAGTACCACCAGGCATTTAAAAAAAAAAAAAGGAATCATTTTTATAACCCTTGTATGGAGGTTTTTCAAGAAAAATAATATATTGTCAGGAAGAAAATATATCAATATCCATTGCACGACAGGAAAGGTAAATAGATGAAAAAAGTCAAGAAAAATTGTAAAAGGAAACATAGGGAGAAGGCAATTAATCTGCTTGATGTAAAAGCTTACTATGCACCTATAATAAATGAGACCTTTTTCATAAAAATTGATATGTGGAAGAAATCACAAATCTTGATAATATATCAAGTACACATGATAAGTTAGTATAGAGTAAAAGTGGTATGTTAGCTTAACCATTTGGAAAGGGAAATTTGGATGGTTTCTCATAACTTCAGTAAAAACAAATCAGATGTATCAAATGTTATACAGAAAATATGAATGCATTTTGTCTTTTTGTTGTCTCTTGGAGTGAAATGATTTTTTTAATCCTAATAACACAAAAAGAAATGATAAAAGTATGAATATTTGCCTGCATAAAATGATAAGCATTCTGTATGGAAAAAATGCAATGTAAACCAATAAAAGACAATTACTGGAATAAAATGCTAAACAGGTACGTCTCATCTACATGGAAGATGTGATCTGTTGAATTTACCTCCCAGCATCCTAAATTCATTCATTTTGTTTTATCTCCCAAAACCCCTGGTTTATTAGCTGATCTGTCTTAGGTCATCCTAGCTTATACTACACAAATAAATAACAAACTCTCAGTGGTTTAAAACAACAGAGTACAATGGAAATCCAATGGAAGTTTAAGAAGGCAGTTGCAGCATCTGATGTAAGTTTTAAGGTTATTTTTCTGTGTTCTATGAAGAAAATGCTTGACGGTGTGATCTACCACCTTCCTACTTCTTTCCTCACTCCAACTGGCCTCCTGCTTTCTCTTTGAGAGCCAAACTGACCCCTGGCTGGGCCTTTGCACTTTTTCTTCTTCTGTCTGAAATGTTCTCTACACAACAAGATGCTTTTATGTCTGAAAAGAGTCAGTGCAACTCCCATCAATATTACAGAAAAATTACTTAAAATAGAAAAAATAATCCTAAAATTAATAAACCTTGAAGGAACCTTACATAGTTCCATTTCTGAAACATAATCTTGATAAAAAATAGCAAAGCTGGAAGTAAACAGTCATCTCACGATTCCATAAATTTGTAATGTTGAATTGCCTATTATGTTAAATTTTTCATATATTTAGTTATTTGTATTT
>RJWM01048382.1:0-11499 GCA_004363535.1 Dasyprocta punctata
CTCACTGTAATTACTTTTCATTTATAAGGAGAATTAATCATTCCTTCTTATTTACTTGCACAGCCTTTATCTTATGTGTATTTCATTTTTATTATTTATTTATTTATTTACTTATTTTTTTGTGGCACCGGGGATCGAACTCACAACCTCGCACCTGCCAGGGTAGGCGCTTAAGCCGCTGAGCCAAACTCCCGGCCCTAGTTTTTTAAGGCAGGGTCGCAGTATGCAGCTCAGGCCGGCCTTGCGCTCGCGTTGTAGCCCAAGCTGGCCTCGAACTCACAACGCTCCTCCTACCTCAGCCTCCAGAGTGCTAGGATTAAAGGCGTGCGCCACCACGCCTGGCTTCATTTTTATTTTTCTTGAGACAGGGTCTCACTATGCAGTTTAGGCTGGCTTTGAACTCACTGTGGAGCCCAGGCTGGCCTTGAACTTGCAGTGTACCTCCTGCTTCGGTCTCCTGCTGAAGAGTACAGTCATCCTCAGCCTCCCCAGTTGCTGGGATTACCCCCATGCCTGACTTTATATGTATTTCAATACTCTTTAATTTTGCCTTGTTTATTGGTTGCTTTTAATCAATTCACTTATTTAAGCTACATCTATAAATACTAGACACCAAAAAAAAATAATGAATACTAGATACCATTTTAGGAATTGGCATAAGGTAAACATGAGACCTGTTCTCATGGAATTTAAATTCCAGAGGGGAAGATAGATAATAAAAGTAAGCACATAGCTGAGTGCAGTGGCATTTCTGTAATCCCAATTCCTCCAGAGGCTGAGGCAGAAAAATTGCAAGTTTGAAGCCAGTCAGGGCAACTAGCTAGAACCTGCCTCAAAATAAAAAATAAAAAGAGCTGGAAATGTAGCTCAGTGGTACAGCTTACTTTCCTAGCACACATGAGCCCTTGGTTCAATTCTCAGTAACACGAAAAAGGTAAATGCCTAAGTTTATCACAAATTATATTATTTTCTATGATAGGAATAATTAAAATACTATGACAGTGAAGCGAAGAATCTATTGTAGACTTGCCTAGGAAGACCTTTCTCAGCAATGACACTGATACTGAATGAGAGCCAGTCATGCAAAAAACTAGGGGAAGCATGTTATAGGCACAGAAAAGCAAGTTTAAAGACCCTGGGTTCATATAGAGCTTGGCCTAACCTATTAACTAAAATAGGTCCCATCTGAAGAAAGGGTTTTGAACAAGGAAGTGTCATATGGAGGAGTTTGGAGAAGTACGAAGGAAATTAGAATATATTACCTCAAAATATGCCTCTTTGATATAAAAATCATTTTTGAGTTGAAGCCAAATAAACAACAAATGATGAAGACATGCATATCAAAAATCAATGATGCCATTAATATGCACAACTTTTATGTTTTTATGTACCAATAAAAAAATAAATTTGGGGCTAGATGTAAAAGTCAGTGGTAGAGTACTTGCTTAGCATCCAGGTTCCATCTCTAGAATTACAAAATAGAATGAATAAATTTAGTTAAAAAATAAGTAACAAATGGAGGAAGATCTTTATCTTTCCCCTTTTCTGCCTAAAGACAATCATGTATTTAATAATAATAATAAAGATATAATAATAAATAAACTTTCATTTTTAGAAACAAGTTTAAAAGATAGCCCAGAAATAGCACCAGAAGAATCTATAAACAAAACTTATTTTATTAGATTCTTCTCATATATTTATTCTCCTACAGTTTCTTGTCCTTGGAATCCTAAAATCTGTTCTTTGTTCTATTGTTTTCCTACACATTTGTTTTTTGTTGAAGATGATATATATGTAGCTTCTAAGCCACTAGTTTGAGTTATTTTTCACTGAGGTTTCTTCTAAGATATATGCACTGTCTGTATGAACAAATTTGTTTATTTTTCTCTTATTAATCTATCTCCTGTTACAGGGGTCTGTTCCAACTAAGAACTTGTGAAGGCAGAGAAAAAAACTTACCCCCTCCCCCTTTCAGGTATGCAAAAGAATATTCATGTAGGATCTTGCAGTGTATGGTTAGGATTTTAGATTTTATTTCTGAGCAGTTGGAAATCATTTGATGTTTTAAAGTAGGAGACTATACTAATCTGATCTATGTTTTTTTTTTTTTTTTTTTTTGCGGCACCGGGGATTGAACTCACAACCTCGCGCCTGGCAGGGCAGGCGCTTAAGGCACTGAGCCAAACTCCCGGCCCTGGTTTTTTGAGGCAGGGTCGCACTATGTAGCTCAGGCCGGCCTTGCACTCGCGTTGTAGCCCAAGCCGGCCTCGAACTCACAACGCTCCGCCTCCCTCAGCCTCCCGAGTGCTGGGATTAAAGGCGTGCGCCACCACGCCCGGCTCTGATCTATGTTAAAGTTGCTGTAGGGATTATGGATGGAAAGGGATAAGGGGAGACAATCAGTTAGGATGATACTGTATTCGTCCAGGTAAAAGGCACTACTGTCTTGAGGTCCTGGGGATGTGCTTGCCTAGCATGGGTAAGACACTGAGTTCCATCCCAGTGCTAGAAGAAAGAAAGTATAGTACCATAGATCAGAGTGGAAGCGATACAGATGGAAATTACCAATTCTAGACCTGTTTGGAAATAGAGTAGACACAGCTTTTCAGTGAACTGGATAAGGAGTTTGATAGAGGGGATGAAGCAGGCCATGGATGTTAGGGGATAGGTGAGGGAAAGGAGGGAATAAATTGATCCCAGGATTTCTTCTAAGAGCAGCTAATGAATGGTGGGGTCATCATTTCCTGAGGTGGCAGAAAGCTTATTTTTTCTCAATTATTTATAAAATTAAGACAATCTTTGTCATTGAAATATCCTTGCAAAAACCTTAAAGCACTAGATGAGTGTCTGTCAAATTTATGAAATTAATTTAATCTATGATCAACTGTTACTTTTATTACCATCAATGTACTCACCCCTAATGAGTCCCCACCTTCAAACTTCTTATTTTTGATCTTATGAGGCCTGGGAAACTATTACAAAATCTTCTCAACTATGCATGAGTTAAACTATGAATTATTGTCAGTATCTGCAGCTATGTTTTCTGCTCATTCCTTTTAGGTGCAATAGAAACTATTCTCTGGATCCTATCTCCTTTAGTATTCCTATCATTTCTGGTTATTTTCATTTTCTTCTCACCACCTTCCATTCTTTCCTGTTTTATAATCCCTTTTTTTCTAGACTTCCCAATAAAATGTAACTATGCTAAAGTTTCTCTCATTAAGACAAAACAGAAGAAGTAACAGGAGGAGGAAGGAGGGAGGAAGAGGCAGAGCGAGAGAGAGAGAGAGAGAAAGCAACAGAGAAACAGAGACTGAGACACTTTGGTCTCATCCTAATTCACCTATTGCTTATTCAATTCACTCTCATTTTCTTATTCTCTTCCTCTTAGATCTCTGAACTTCCTTTCATAGCCAAACTTCTTGAGTGAGTTTTTTTTTTTTTTTTTTTTTTTTTTTGCGGCACCAGGGATTGAACTCACAGCCTCGCTCCTGCCAGACAGGCGCTTAAGCTGCTGAGCCAAACTCCCGGCCCTGGTTTTTTGAGGCAGGGTTGCACTATGTAGCTCAGGCCGGCCTTACGCTCACGTTGTGGCCCAAGCCGGCCTCGAACTCACAACACTCCGCCTACCTCAGCCTCCTGAGTGCTGGGATTAATTGAGTGAGTTATTTTCATAAGATTTTTCTCCTAACTCAGCTCCTACTTCTTAGCAATCTGTACAGTCTCTACCATTCTGCTCCAACTAACTTTGCCAGGTTTATCAATGAGCTGCTTATTGCTAATCTAATTAACATTTCTCAACTGTCATTTTTTTTTTTTGGCTTTCACCAGTACTAGTTGTTCTCTTTCTCCTTGAAGTTCTCCCCTCCCTTCACTTTTGGCACACCACAGTCTTGGGTTCCTTCCTGCTTTTCCAGAAGGTCTTTCCAACTCCTTCTACTTGTTTTGGATATTTTTATTAGGATTCTGCTCTCAGAGTTCGTTCCTCTCACTACATGTTCTGACTGGTGAACTCATTTACTTCTCTGACTATTTTTTTTTTTTTTACTAATTCTGGGACTCAGAAAATGATACCTCAAAGACTGTGCCAAGATATGCTTGAGGGGCCTCAGAAACTGCCTCACATTCAAGGTCCTTCTGATCTTTTCTTGTTTCTGCTCCCCCAAGAATAGAAGGAGGCTCTCTCTGGAGTTCCTTAATCTGTACTAAGGACATCCCCACAAACGGTGCAAAACTGCTTTCTATCCCCACCTTGAAATCTCATTATTTCAGAACAGAAAACTGATGACCTCATACCCGGACAGACTTTTTTTTTTTTAAACGATATAATGTTGGTGCCTTGGGCTTATTCAAATTTCAAAGAGACTTGTTTCATAAACTAATTTCTATCTCTGAGCCCATTCATTCACCTAATCATATATAATCCTTCAAGTGCTCCTTCTCCCCTATGCAGGAAGGTATACAAGCTTCAACTTTCTAGCCCTCCTCTGTGTCTCATACTGCAACTGTGGCTTCTGTTTAGTGAGTTGTTCTTTGCAGATTTACTTCCTCTTTTTTTGCCTAGCTCTCTAAATTATAAAGTAAAGCTGCACTTACATGATTAAAATATTAACTGATAAATAATCCTTCTTTAGATTTAAAGAACCCAACCTTCAGATTACATCATAATGTGTGCAAAATTATTCTTAGCTTGCAAAAATGTAATGTGTGTGTGTCTGTAAAATTTACAAGAACTACCCCCAGGAGATCAATGTTTCAATAGTCTGGCTAAAGAAAAAGAGACACACACCCTGGATGATTAAAACCACATTCGATACATAGTTTTTCTCCCCAGTGCGCTACTGCACCTGCTTTACCTCCCTGTAAGATCACTTTCCTACACCTGGGTTCCTCTAGATGGTCATTTTTGGGTATTATATTTTCCCTTCATCTTCTTAGGGCTCTGGTCTTTGAATAAGGCTAATTTACTTCATACTAATTCTTTTTTCTTGAGTATTGCCTTTTGAACGATGAGCAGATGGCCTTGAGTCTGGTGCCAGTACTTTGTGTATGACTCCTGTGCTGTGATTTTTCTCCTGTGCATGTTAATGAATTTGTGATTTTTCTCCTATGAAGTCTGTCTATTTTCAGTTCATTCCAGAAAGCATTTATTGGACAAAGGAGAAATTTCCCTTTCCCCTACTACTTTGAAAACAGACCTCTCTTGTAAGTGCCAGATGAAGATAATGCATTGGAATGGCACCAAAATAATTTACACTTGTGTATAGGCACCATAAGCTCATTCAGTAGGTCTAGAATAAAATTAATCTTATGTGGGAACCAGAATATGCCTCCTCAGTATATAAAGGATGGTTGAACTAAAGACAGACACAGGTTGAGAAAAAGCAGATACAGGAGAGATTTCTGCCCTCAAGTTGCCAAAATGCAGGGTATAAATTTATAAAGACTGAAGGTATCCTGCCCCTCCTGTACAAGAGAGAATAAAAGCTAACCACTGAATGCAATTTTGGACTCTTACTAGTCTGGAGATTATATCAGAGAAATCTAGATTAACAACTAGCTTTTGTCTACCAGTTACCTGACTTTCTTCAAATTAGTAGCCCTAATGATTCAAAATCCTTTTTTTTTTCTTATCACTTCTCTAAAAATTTATTGTTTTTTTTTTAATTGAAGAGGTTTTATCAGCTGGAATTCAAAGTCATCTTTTCGAAATATAATCATTACGTACTGCAAACATATGCTAATAAAAATATAAAAACTTTAAAATAGAGAAATAAAATACACTGGCACACAAACAAAAAACCAAAGCCATCTCTTTGAGAACTACAGTCATATCTTTTTTTTTTTTTTTCGGCACCAGGAATTGAACTCACAACCTCGCACCTGCCAGACAGGCGCTTAAGCTGCTGAACCAAACTCCCGGCCCTGGTTTTTTGAAGCAGGGTCGCATTATGCAGCTCAGGCCGGCCTTGCGCTCGCGTTGTAGCCCAGGCCGGCCTCGAACTCACAACGCTCCACCTACCTCAGCCTCCCGAGTGCTGGGATTAAAGGCGTGCGCCACCACGCCTGGCTTCTACAGTCATATCTTGATACTCCTTTGAAACTCATCAAATTTGGTACTCAATGCATTTTGATGCAAACATTTTGTCCCAGTAAAGTACTCATTGTTTGGTACTCGACATGCAAGCTAGAACTTGTTGCTGTTAATTGCCTCATGACTTGCTACCATTTCTAGCTGTAACAATTTGTTTGGTACTGATTTTTGCTACTCATTGTGCCTTCTAGAACCAACTAATGACTAGTACCAAGGTATCACTGTGTTTGGGTGTCCTCTCTGTATACATGAAATATACATGTGTATAAACTTGTTTCTTTTTCTCTTGTTAATTTCTCTTTTGCTACTGGGGTCCATTCTAAGAACTTATGAATGTTGAAGAAAAAATCTTTGTTTCTCTTACACGGTATAACTGCTCCTCTTCCATTGAATCCAGGATCTTATACAGTACTTGCTAACTATGCCCTACAACTGAGCTACATACCCAGCTCTCCTCCATTATGTTAATGAGTGCTATCTTCTATCTGGCTAAACTATTTCTTCCTATAGGAAGCCTTACTTCATTACCTTCACTAGTTTAGGTCTTCCTGATAAGTTCACACCTTTAAAGTTCTTATTGGCAATAGGTTATATGCTACCTAGATATTTCTCTAAAATGATACTTATTACAATCACTTCTTTAATTTTCTATATGCCCCATGCAATACAAGATTCATGGAGATGCTCAATAAATATTTGTTTAATGAATGAATGAGATGTGTTTAGAATTGCACATACATAAACACAGAGTGATAATTTAGAGCTCTATTATGAATGAACTACATAGGATTTTTTTTTTTTTGTGGCACCGGGGATTGAACTCACAACCTCACACCTGCCAGGGCAGGCGCTTAAGCCACTGAGCCAAACTCCCAGCCCTGGTTTTTTGAGGCAGGGTCGCACTACGTAGCTCAGACAAGCCTTGCGCTTGCATTGTAGCCCAAGCTGGCCTCGAACTCACAACGCTCCTCCTACCTCAGCCTCCCCAGTGCTGGGATTAAAGGCGTGCGCCACCACACCTGGCACTACATAGGATTTAGTGCATGAACTTTTTTGTGTGTTTGGTGCTGGGGATGGAACCTAGGGCTTTCACTATGCCAGGGAAGTGCTCTACCACTGAACCATATTCCTAGTCCTGCATGAAATTTTTCTCAGGTGACTGAAAAGGTAGAAAAAGGCACTGCCATTTTTTATTTCTTGTTAGACATTTCTTCAGCATTCTTTCTCTCATACCTATTCATGTGAGAAAAAAAATCATTCTAAACTTGACATCGAGTGACTGATTTTTTGAACTATCACTGTCTACCTAAGTAGTTAAGCAATATAGATATCTGTGAGAAGATGTGAGTGTGCACGTACAATATTTGTTACTAGAATGTAAAGTCAACATGGCAAGGTGTCAGGAAGGAAGACAGCTGTAAAATGGAGAAGAAAAAATTCAGGCTGTTACCCTATGGGGACAGACTGAAATCCTTATCAGGTTGTGTTGTTGCTAACCTTGGTGGTTTCGGTGTTCTGCTTTATCATGGAGTTAAACATACACATGCCTGCCTCAGGAATTGAAAAAACTGAAGATCCAGAGGAAAGTAGAGTTGCAGGTTTAACTGCTGCCTATAAAGCTAATGTTTTCTCAAGAGGCCTGTTATAGTTTGGATCTTAATTGTCCCCTAAAGACCACGTGCTAAAGGCTTGGTGCCTGGCCTGTGGTGTCACGATCATGTAATATGAGTGAAAAATAATCTCGTTATGCAAGCCATTGTGATTGTAGAGTTTGTTACTATTTCCTAACTAATCCATTCACTATTGATAGAAGCCTGTGACCAAATTGAAAAATTCAGAATTCATGTTAGGAATATATTCTGGTCTCTAGTGAGAAAGAATATAAAGTGTCACACACATATACACTTAAAATTAAAATAAGGTCACAAAACTCTTTAGGAAAATGTGAGGCATAAGGTTTCAGTGACTTAGATCAGTCTGACCCAGCACAGAGGTTTCTTCAGACTCCCTAGTGCCATAAAGATAGTTAATAACCTCAGTGAAAGCCTTCGCCTTCTTACTGCAATTCTCACCTGGGAGGTGTAATGTAAGTGACCACCAAAAACATCCTCTGTTCTTTTCACCCAATGCAATTGTAAAAACTGGTTGTTGTAATCTCCTTCTTTGTTCTTTTTTTTTTAAACCTATTTAAAAATCCCCACATTCCTCTGATGCAGTTGGGGAGTGCTACATTTAGGTGGCTCGAATTCATTCCTCTCAGGTGGTCATTCTCATATTGGCTCAGATAAACTCTGTTTTTTTATTTAGTGTGTCTCAACTTGACTTTTAAGTTGACATGAGGCAAATGCTTTGGAAAAACATTACAGCCAGGAATGGTGATGCACAGCTTAATATCAGCACTCTTAGAGGCTGAGGCAGGAGGATCACAAATTTTGAGCCTAGTACGGACAACTTAGTGCGACCCTGTCTCTAAAAAGGAGATGTGGCTACAGTTCAGTGCAAAGGTCCTGAGTTCAATTCCCAGTATCAAAATTATCTACCTCATATGTGGGAAGTTTGTAAGAAAATCAGGAGTTTGTTGGGTCCCTCTGTTCTTTCTTAGAAGGCAGTATTTGCTAATCTATAGACATAAATAAAATTTTTGGTATTTCCTCAGATATTTTCCTTTTTCCTGGCTGTACTCTATCCCATGTGTATTACACTGCACCATATCTTTTGTTGTGTTTTTCACTCCATATTTTAAATTGATTTAACAACTTTGTGTGATTCAAAGATCGTAATTTGGTCTGTGAATTTTCTGTCTCATAACTTCTGGGATAGCTCACCTGATAGTGATTTGGATGGCCACTATTACAAAAAATGGGTTTCATATGATAAAGTAGTCCGCCATTATTTTGTTTTGTACGATGCAACTCATCACTTTTAACTGGCAATCATGAGAACATCATTAGTATTTAGTAGGAACTTTCTCTGCTCATGGGAAAGCATACTAATTTTTTATTTCAATAGTTATGATGGTTTTGAGATAAATTCACAAGTTCTTTCATGTTCCTGTTTCCTAGAGGTTGGGATTAACATCCTTTGAGAGAGCAGAATTTAGAGAATCACTTCTCATGAACAGAATATAGCAGAAGCTATGATGTATAACTTCTAGGAGTAAGCCATATTGGCATGGTGGCTTCTTCCCTGCTTCCCTTTGTCTTGGATCATTTCCTTTGGGGTGAAACCACCTGCTGTGTGAGAATGCTCAAGGAGCCCTGAGGCATGACTCATCTGGTGAAAAACAGAAACTTCCATTGAACAGCCTCACAAATGAGCTTAGAGTTGAATCCTCCAACACCAGTCAAACCTTCAGATGACTATAGCCCTCCCCAGCATCTTGATTATAACTCCATGACAGACTCTGAATCAGAATCACCCACTAATCCATTTTCAAATATTTGGTGCACAGAAACTTTTAGATAAATACTTTTTGTTTTGAACCTTAAATTTTGGGGCAAGTTGTAGGTAACCAATTCAATGATCTACCACGATGAGTAAGCAAGGATAAGGAGTCCTTCCATATGAACATTCATGGCAACAGAGGCTTTCATTTTTTCCAGATGTCTGACTTTAACTTGTGACATACACAGAGAAGGGAAACCAGAAATTTGTAGAGAATAAAAAATCAACATTTCTAGGTTTTGTGGAAAGAATTACAGGAAATTCTGCATTATAAAACTGCTTAATTTTCTTAAGGCTATGCCATCTTTATATTAAAAAGACTTGGAATGATTTGTTTTGTCCCTTCTGTATTTGAATGATGAATGATATCACCAAGGGAGTCTTAACAGAATCAAAGACTGATATGGATTTAATGCCTTGTCAAGGCTCTAAATTTAATTTAAATTTATATTTAATACAAATTTATATTTAATCTAACATTGTATTTGACATGTCAAAATCCAAACCTGCCCCTCCTTTATGATGGGAAAAATACATTTACTTGATTTAGTATTAGACTTGCTTAAGCCAAATTTTAAGAAAGCTTAACAATTCAATACTTGCAGAACTGTGAGTCACAGCCCCACTGCAGAATGATTAAACACTACTGTGTAAAGGAAATTCTTGTTACCACTACCTGTCCTGTGATCATGCCAAAGTCATATGTATTCCTGGTGGACTTGATAAAGGGTCCCACATGTTAGGAGAAAGAAACATTGCAGCAATTATTTTAGTCCTAACTTTCCGTCGAAGATTGGCTGAAACTATCGTTCCTGTTACATGGTAGATACCATTTCTCTTCATGCCTTTATCACTGCAAATCATCATTCATGTTTCCCACCCATATGTACTCCAAAACATTCCATGGTGCCTATTCTAGTGCTTGTCAGTGATTGTTTACTGAGTTCATTATTATTTTCTTTCTTTTTTTTTTTTTTTTTTTTTGCTGCCCCAGGGATTGAACTTACAACCTTGCGCCTGCCAGACAGGCGCTTAAGCCATTGAGCCAAACTCCCAGCCCTAGTTTTTTGAGGCAGGGTCGCACTGTGTAGCTCAGGCCGGCCTTGTGCTCGCGTTGTAGCCCAAGCCGGCCTCAAACTCACAGCGCTCCTCCTACCTCAGCCTCCCAAGTACTGAGATTAAAGGTGTGTGCCACCACGCCCGGCTCATTATTATTTTCTTAACACTTTAAATTTCTACAAATTGTGATTGAAAAACTTGTTATAGACTATCCAAATCTCAATTTCTCTCTCTCTCTGTCATACTACCTAATATATATTTACCAACAATTGGATTCAGATAGAGAATCATAGGAGTAGAGAGTTTCCTTTCTAAACTGCTACGTACTTGCTTTCCTATTTCCCAGTCATTGTACTTAACTTTTAGAAACACATTTTGTTAAAATATTCATGAGTTCTTTATCATTGTTATCTACCATTTCAGTGTTAGCCAGAAACAGTGGTTTCAAAGAAGTAGGTAAATCTGATCCATTATCTATAACAAAATTACCATGTCTGTGCATCTCATGCTTTTCTCCTTAAACCAGTGGGTCTCAAACTTGACATCAAAACACTGAAGAGCTTGTTATAAAAACAGATGTCTAGACCCTATGTTATTCCAATTGGATTTGGTAGGGCTGTGGTAGGAGCCAGGAATCTGTATGTTAAGCAAAGATTTTTTTTTTTTTTTGTGGCACCGGGGATTGAACTCACAACCTTGTGCCTGCCAGGGCAGGCGCTTAAGGCACTGAGCCAAACTCCCGGCCCGGGTTTTTGTGAGGCAGGGTCGCACTATGTAGCTCAGGCCGGCCTTGCGCTCGCGTTGTAGCCCAAGCCGGCCTCGAACTCACAACGCTCCGCCTACCTCAGCCTCCCGAGTGCTGGGATTAAAGGCATAAGCAAAGATTTTTAAAAAAATCTAGC
>RJWM01048383.1:0-11512 GCA_004363535.1 Dasyprocta punctata
AATATCTATTACACATTTGGGTCCTTATTTATACTTTTGGCAAAGCTTTTGAAAATAAGAAGGGAAAGAGTGGCAGAAGGTTAGAGTGGAGAATGTGGGAAAATAAGAATCAAAATATATCATGTACAGGTCGAAATTTAATATGAGTGTGATTAGGGCCAGGAGTTTGGCTCGGAGGCTTAAGCACCTGCCTGGCAGGCGTGAGGTTGAGAGCTTGGTCCCCAGTGCCAAAAAAAAAAAAAATAGAGTGTGATTATTATGTACCTTTAAACAGCACAAATAAACTTAATTAATGATAAACAAATACAAAGTCGAAAAACTCCCAAATACAAGAAAAATACATAAATCCTTTCCTGCACCTGTAACTTGGAGTGTGTTGCCTATTTGTCTTCCAGTAGGTTCAGTGTTTCTGCTTCACCATTTAGTGTTTTGATCTATTCTGAATAGTTTACTACATGGTGAAAGATAGGTCAGGTTTCAATCTTCTGCAAACAGATACCCTGTTTTCCCAGCACCATGTATGGAATAGGTTATTTTAACTCTACTGTATGCTTTTGCCCCTGTGAAAAAGATCAAACAGATAAATATGACTGGAGTTCCTGTATCCTCTGTTCTACTCCACTGATGCACGTGTCTGTTTCTGTTCTAGTACCAAGTAATTTTATCACTCTTTCTTCGTATCATAGCTTCAGGTCAGGTGTCATGCCCTCCCTTAGTTTGCTTTTGTTGTCCAAGATTTTTGTCTTATAAACTAGGTCTCCTCCAGTTCCATGAAAGTTTTAGGGCTGAGTTATACTGTTCTGTGAGATGTGCTTTTGGTATTTTGTTTGAGCTTGCATTAAATCTGTGTAAAACCTTTGGGAGTATGATTATTTTAACTATGTGGTTCTGCCTACCCAGGAGCAGGGGCATCTTTCCATGTTCTGATGTTCTTGTCAATCTCATTTTTCAGACTATTGTAGCTTAATTTATAGAAAACTTTCACTCCTTTTGTTAGGTTAATTTGTTGATGCTTCTTTTTCTTTAGGTGATTGTGAATGTCATTGTTTTCATAATTTTTTTCTCACTGAGTTCCTTATTGGTGCACACAAATGTTATTCATTTTTGTGTTGATATGGTATCCTGCTACATTGCTGAGGTTAGCAGTTAATTAGGAGTTTATTGATGGAATTCTTTGGGTCGTCTATATCAAGTATGTCATGTGAAAATAACGATAACTTGAATTCGGCCTATTTCTTTAATGGATACATTTTAATTCTTTTTCTTGCCTGCTTGCTATAACTAATATATTGAGTACCATATTGAAGACAAGTGATGACAGTGGTTATCCTAGACTTGTTCCTAAGTTTAGATTAGAATTAAATTGCTTTTAGTTTTTCCCCATTTACTATAATGTAGAATGATGATTTTTCATAAGTAGATTTTAGCAAATTCAAGCATGATCCTTCTATGCCTATTTTCTTCTGCATTTTTATTATGAAGGTGTGTTGGATTGTGTCAAAGGCCTTTTCTGCATCTATTGATAAGATTATGCAGATTTTGATTTGTACCTCTCCATGGGACATATTACACTTACTGATCTGTGTATGTCTAATCTTTCTTCATTTCTGGGATTAAACAGATGAGTATTAGTATACAATCCTTTGATGATACACAGTGTTCCATTCAGGAATGTCATGTTAATGATTTTACATTTATATTGATTAAGGAGATTGGTCTGTAGTTTTCTTTTTTAGCTGAATCTTTATCTGATTTTGGAATCAGAGTGATGCAGGGTAACATTAAAGATTGAGGAAGATCTGCACCTCTTTAAGCTTCTTAGAACAGCTTGAGGAGTAGAGCAGATGCATCACACTTAATGTATTTGTCAAATTCAGCAGTGGATCAATCAGGTAACAGGCTATTTTTAATTGGTAGATTCTTTGTTACTGTCTTAAATGCATTGCATGATATGAGATTTGTCTGTATTTTTCTGTCTCCTTGGTTTATCTTCGATAATTTCTGGGCCTTGGTATCTGTGCATGGTTTCAAAATTTTCCAATTTGTTGAAATACAATTTTTAAAAGTTACTCTCTTCTGAAATTTGATGGTGTGTTTTCTTATTTAAACTTTTTCATTTTTTCTGTTTCAATGACACCTTTTTTTGCTTTAATGTTTCTGTTCTGCTTTTGAAATGAGCTGTCAATTACAAAATACAAAACTACATGCAAAATAGTGCATATCCTTCACTATTCAGAGTAAGACTCCATCGTGGAAAAAGTACATATCTTTTATCCATTCCTCTGTTGGGTTGTTTCTGGGACTTTGCTGTTGCATGCTGTTCTGCTGTTAACGTGGGTGCTCATGTATCATTGTGGCATGATGTTAATTCTTCTGGGAAGATACACAGAAGGGGAATAGGTGGGTCAAATATGACCTCTATAACTAGATTTTTGAGAAATCTCCACACTGATTTCCCCAGGGGTTGCATCAGTCTACACTTGCATCAACAGTGGAGAAGAATTTCTTTCTTTCCATAGCCCCTTCAGCATTTGTTACTGTCTGCTTTCTTGATAGGAGCCATTATTTCTGGAGTGAAATCAAGTCTCAGCATTATTTTTTTAGTTTGCATCATTCTAATGACCAAATATGTGGAACATTTTTTCATGTATTTATTTGCCATTTGTATTTCTACTTCTGAGAAGTATGTATTCATCTCAGATGCCCATTTTTGAATTGGGTCTTTGAATTTGGGTGGTCTAAGTTTTTTCAATTCTTTGTATGTTCTAGATATAATCCCTTTGTCTGAAGGACCATTGCCTAAATATTTTTTCCACTTTGTGGAAATAAACCTTTGTAAGTAAGGAAAGGAAGAGGGATTTAATGGAAGAGAGGGTATTGGGAGAAGAAGAGGAATCAAAGTATATCGTGCAGATACAAATTTCATATGATGAATATGATCATTTTGTGTATCTAAAATGTATCAATAACCTTTAAAAAAAGAGGATGTAGGAAAAGCCAGCTATTGGCACAACATGGAAAGGCCCACGAGTAAGGACAGACAGCAGCAGGTGACAGGAGGGGGGAAGGGATTGAAACAGTGCTTACAAATGTTCATAGGAAGCTAAAAGCATCCGACAGCTTGTGATCTACAGTTAGCACATGTGAGACTTGTGGGTTGTCTTAGTGTGTTTGGGTTCAGATTCTACAGTGCACTACAACTTCTTCCACTTATGAGTGGCTGGAGGGTACTGGACCATTTTATTAGTTTTTTCAAAATGCTGTCTTAGACTTGATAGATGTGTTGAGGGACTTCAGTATCTCTACATTTCAGTGACAGCATATAATCAGGGTTTCCTGGCTGGATGCATAGCTTGGCCAAAATCCAAATGCCCTTAGTGAGTTTCAGGGAATGTTACATCATGTCCTGTCCTTTCATGCTCCTCTTGGCCATACTATTAACTTGGGTGTTTTTTAACTTGCTGGGAATAGTGTCAGAATTTAAATGACAGTCATTAGTCTAAAGCTGAAGTTCGTGTTCATTGAGAATGTCCTTCCATGTGGCCAGAAAGACCTGGTAATCGTTTTTCCATCTTCAACAAAACTCATATTGAGTGGGATGACACAGTTGAAGCAGAAGACATAAAGATTGTTTTAAAAAGTTACCTGCAAACTATTTGGAGGTTCCATCTTTGTGTCCAGTACCAAGGTGTTGGGAATCAGGGACTTTGCAATTCAGTTTAAAAACAATAGTTCTGGTGTCATCCCAAGCACTCCTCCAGCCATCCATACAGCACTGATGCCAAAGCAAAGCATTGATGTCTTTCATTTCTAATTAGAGGGTTGTTAGTCTTGTCTCACTTTCTCTTAAGTTTGGCTAAGCATCTCTTTTCTTTATTCTTTCAAAGAAGCAACTCTTTGATTCAGTCTTTCTTTGCATTTTTAAACTGTTGATTTCATTGATTTTTGTTCTAATCTTTATGATTTCCATTCTTCACTTTCATTTGGGCCCAAATTGTTGATTCTCAGTTACCATAAGTTTCCTCATATGTTTATTTATTTGAACTCACTTTGTTTTCCTAATGTGTGCATTGACAACAGTGAACTTCCTTTAGAACTTCCTGTTAGAAGTCCTTTCATAGTGTCCCAAGTGTTCTGATGATTTGTATAGGCATTGTTATTAACTTCCAGAAATTTTAAAATTTCTTCCTAGCTTTCTTCTGTAACTCACTGATTGTTTAAGGCCACGTTATTAATTTTCCAGATTATTTCATATTTTCTGCAGTTTCTTCCAGGGTTGATTTCCATTTTCATTTTACAGTGGTGTGATAGTACACATGGGGTGATTTTGATTCTTTTATAATTATTTATGCAGGTTTTGTAGACTATTATGTGATCCACTTTGCAGAAAGTACTATAGACTACAGAATAGAATGTGTACTCAGTTAAAATGGGGTGGGATATTCCATAGACGACCATCAAGTCCATATGTCCAAAGTTTGGCTTAACCATGATAGTACTTATTGAGTATTTTTGTTGTTGTTGTTGTTTAGTTGATCTGTCCCTTTGCAAAAGTGGGAATTTAAGGTCCCTCACTATGTTCTGATTTTTTATGTACAGCAATATTGATTTTATGATGGTAGGAGCTCTGGTATTTTGCACATAAATATTAGTAAGTGCTAATTATTTTTCTTCATTGTCAACTTAACTAGTACATAGTGACTGTCTTTGTTCTAATCAGTTTTAGCTTGAAGTTTACTGTGCATTAGTTTAAAATTACTGTTCCTGTTAGATTTGGGTGTTCTGATGCATGAAACATATTCATGTTTTGATTTTTTGACTATGAATGTCATTTAGATTAGATTTGTTTATTGAGGTGGCAGATTTTTAGATTGTAATTTTTTATTCAGTCTGCTGCTGATCTCTGTCTTTCATCGGTGAGTTGAGGCCATTAACATTGGTAGAGACTACTGAAATGTGTTGTCTGCTATTACTGTACTCTTTCTCTGTTGATGAATCCTTCATTTTGCTTTGTCTGTCATTTTTGGTTGTTTATTCATTGACTTTGCTTGGTTACTTCATTTCACCTGAGTTTTTAGCTTTATCAGTTTGTAATTTTTGTTTAGCATTTCCTGAGTACTTTTTAGAGTGCTGCTTTGGTATATATGCATATATCTCTGGATGTGGTTTTTTTCATGAAAATTTATTATTTCTCCATCTAATTTGAAGGAAAGTTTTTTTTCTGGAACTGTTCTTCTGGATTGAAAATTGTTTACTCTTAAAGGTTGAAATATTTTGTTCAAAAATCTTCTGCCCTCTAAGCCTTACATTGAGGATTCTCGTATATTACTAGCGAGTCTACTTTGGTATGTCACTTCATTATTTTCTCTGAAAACTTTAAACTTTCTGTTTTCCTCCTGAAAATCTGGTAATATTAAATTGCCAAGAGTATAACTTGGTGAGTTCCTTTTTTCATCATAGTTGTTTAGTGTTCTGGAAGCCTCCCTTACTTTTATGTGGAACTCTTTTCTCTCATTTGGCAATTTTTCTATGGTGATTTCTGAAGACATTAAAATTTCATTCTGTGTTATATTCTAGCTTTTCTCTGATGCTCATTTGCTCTGTGTTGCTCTTCTTGGTATCCTCTAGTAGCTTCTGAGTGGTCTCTTTCGTGTGTGTGTGTGTGTGTGTGTGTGTGTGTGTGTGTGTTTCTTCACCATTTACAATTGTTCCCTGAATTTCAGATAAGATGCATTAAATTTGTCATTGTGGCAATTTATTAATCCTACAATTTTTTTTATTTCAGGTATTTATGTTTCATACCTTTGAGAGTATTCTATGTGTCTTGTGAATTTTGAATTAATTTTTGGAACAATCTTGGTCAGCTTATCCAATTTTTTTACTTATTTACTCCAAATCCACCTTAGGTATTTTGAGTCATATTTCTGTGACATTTTGGTTTATTTCTCCTTTGAACTCACCTCGTACCTTCATCTCTTCTATAATCACTTCATAGTCTTTACCTCTCCAGTATTTGTTTTCCTATTTGTGCCCCCTGTTTCTGACTTAGGAGAGTTGGGAGACCTTAGTCGTCTTCTACTGCTTTCTATTCCCATGATCTTCTGTGTATGTAAATCCATTTTGAACTGTTTCCTTCCCAGAGGCAACTCTTGTAACTGGGACATTTGCAAGTGTTGCTTGCAAATCCATGGGTTTCAGCCTGGTCAGATTCCCAAATTGATCTGATTTGCATCCATATCTCATGGTCCTTGTGCCTGGGCAGTGAAAGAATCATAAGTGGGAGGAGGTAGTCATGGTCCATTCCAGGGCAATCTCTGTCACCTCACTGTTGGCATCTGAAAATGAGAAAAATGGTTCATGTGACACGTGCTGGTGGGAAGCTGCCACAACTTCATCATTCGCTGAAGAAAGAAGGCTTCTTGATGAATGGAGTATAGGATCTGTATTTTAATGGTGTGATCATTTAGACTTTTATAGAAAAGCACTGTTTGCACTTTTACATAGAACACAGTTATGTACCAGGCATCATTCTAGGCAGCAATGAAAAAGCACTTGAGCAAATCGGTCAGTAACCCCTGACTGTTTCACTAGAAGGCTGCTGCTCCAGTGGTCTGACCCAAGAATGCAGGCAGTAGACAGGGCTGGGGCACTGACGCCTTAGACCCCTGACCTGTTTTCTCCATCCTTGGCTACACTTTCACTGCGAAGTTGTTCCAAACCACACCTCTGACCTTTTCATTTATCTACCAAAAATCTTCCTTGCCTATGACGTGAGCAGGTTCTGGCCTCTGCCCATTTCCTCAGTGCTATTTCCTCATCATTCGCTCAGATTTAAGGAGCACCAAGCTGCTCACCCCTCCCACTGCATACCTCTGTCTTGGGCTCTATGTGGCCCCTGCTCCTTCTTAAAAGTGCGGAACTACATGTTAGACCCCAGGCAGCACCAGAATTGTATGTAATTTCTTGTCTAATGGCCACTGGAGTCCAGGCATACTGGTTTGGTTACTTGCGATTTTGGGAATCACCATAGTACTAGTATTATATATAAGCAGCCTACATGTTTAGTGATGTTTGCAGTGAATTTTATACATGCAATTCTTTTCAGTTCTGCAAAGAAGGAGGAAAACTATGGCATGCACCCCCCAGTGTGTTTCACCACTACATTGGGGAGCAGCAGCCACACATATTCATGCAGCTGCTATGAAAGGACCTGAATTCCTTCCTCGTCTAGACCTGTAGCTGTTGTTGCTGGGGTGCATCATGAAGCTGTGCCAAGGTGGGTTGCATGTCTGTCTCTCTGTTGTGTGCTGATTTTGATAAACCAAGAACCAATTACATGGAAGGATCCCCCCCCACCAAAAAAACCCTCCATTTATTTTTAAACAAGTATGTACTAGGTAAAAATCAGATATTCTGTTCTGTTTTTTTTAAGTAGAATTTCTTTTATTTCAGCTGTGTAAAACTGCATACACCACCTCACTTTAGGATGGGGCAACTAATTTTTATTGATTAAGAAATGAAAAGAGCTGATGTTGTTTGGTCTCTGCTAGCATGGCACTGAGGGACATTTCATTCCGTTTCCATGACATCTTTACAAAAACAATTAGGGTGAGGCAAATACTAGAATGATAGCAGTAGTGCTTTTGTTTTGTTTTGATTTTTTACTTCCCAGTGTAGAATTTATCCTGCCAGTCCTGTAATGCAATGTACGCAGTAAGCTGTGCACAAAATGTTTCTGCTTTTTTCACATGAATCAAAGATTGTCCCAGGGCAAATGTCTAAGAATATTAGTGAGTTTCCTAGAGCATTCTAGAACAATTTCAAGGGAAGTCATTGGGCCTGAAGGTTCTAATTCAGCAAAGGCTCCCTGAGGTTTTGTCTTTTTTTACCTCTCAGTTTCAGTTTCTTCCTCTGTAATGTCATGTTCTTGATCCCTGCTTCATGAAATTGTGACAATTCAATAAGACCTAGTGTGTGAAAAGGCTTCAAAGGCTGTGCTGCTGGGATTGGGACAGACAGGCTCCTGTGACACCTACTTAGCACTGTGGGTGCTGTAGAGGAAGTACCTATTTCTCCTGCTGAACCGAACCTGTGGCAGGATACGTAACTTTGTGTATTGAGCCCATTTGTATTTTAGTGCCATAGTACTCCTATCCATGTAGCCTGGGGCACAGTCTGCCCAGAGATTGTCAGTCCTGTGATTAGAGGCCAACTTCATACAGAGCAGCCTGCCGACTGCATTTCCCAGACATTTTTAGCTCCTGCTTCCTTGGGTGGCAGTGGACACTGCCCCTGCCCACTGTCCTGCCCAAGTGCTTTTCTCACAAATTCCTGTGTGAAGACTAATACTTGCAGATCAGTATATGTAACTTATGCCTTCCAGGGCATCTCCTTATTCCTTTTGCCACACTGGGCATCCCGTTTCTCTAAACAATAAAGAGCTTTTGTGGAAATATACTATTCAGCCTCTTTCCTCCTACATGTAGGTTCTAACTAAATCACTCAGGTGCGAGGCCATCACACGTAGGACATGACTTGACTGTTGTTCTGAAATTGGTTTTAGAACTGCCAGGATCTCTGCTATGCTGACAAGTTGAAATCCCTCATTAGTAAAATGAGCTGCATTCCACTTGGAGGAGGATGGAGACAGAGACCAGGACCATTCATTCAGGCTGAGAGTGATTTTGATAGTTTAACACACCATCCCTTAGGACTCCCCAGATGTCTTGCCTAGCTATGCTTTGGAGTTCATATTCCATCAAATGTATCAGTTCTCTGCTGTGCATTTACCAGAGCAGTTTTCTCCACTCTTTGAGATAGCTGTCCGGATCCAGAGTCCCTTCCCTGAGAATCCAGGAAATGCCCCCCAAGTGCCCCCATCTTTTCAACTTTGACAGGCTGAGTGTAAGCCAAGTCTGGTGAGCTATTCAGTGCTTGGAGGAAGGTAAGGTCTTTCCCATGAGGAGACTGTAAGTGGTCACCACCCCCTTGTGATGTTTAATTGTGTCACCTTGAATAAGAAATACCTGCAGATTAGATTAGCACCATTCTGAGTATGCATGGATGATGGAAGATCAAAGAACCACCTTGAATGTAGTGGCATCAAAAAGTAGATTGTAACCTCATTGCGTAAAACAGGAAAGAAGGGAGTTTCATTTATGCTTCAGAAGAGGAGCAGAAACTTCACCTTCACCTTTGGACATCCATCTCCAGGGTCCCAGTGCAGGCTCTGCAGCCTTCCTGTGCAGAACCTCAGCTTCCTGACACAGACTCACAGTGGAATCTACTGTGAGCTGCGAGTTTTCCACCTTTGAAGGGATCCTCCTCTTTAGAGTGTACAGAAGGCCTTCTGCATTCTCTATTCCCTTTATATCATGTTTTATAATACATTGAGCCATCTCCACTCCTCTCTGCTGTCTCTAAGCAGTGCACTGTCTTGCCCAAGCAAAAGGCCAGTTTTTCCTCCATTCTTTAGTTTGTCTCGTTTGCACTTCCCTTGTTATCCTCAAGTGACTTTTCTCATTGCTGGGACTAATACTTGACACCCACAAGTTAAAGAAGGAAAAGTTTGTTTCAACTCACTGTTTGTAGAACTTTGAGTCCCTAGGTGGCTGGCTCCAAGGCAGGGCACATTGGCAGGCTTCTAAGCTGGGTGTGGTGGAGCATGCCTTTAATCCCAGCACTCAGGAGGCTGAGGCAGGATAGTCCTTTTAAGATCAAGACTGGCCTGGGCTACAAAGTGAGTTCAAGGCCAGCATGAACTGCGTAGTGAGAATTGTCTCAAAAAATAGGGCCAGGGATTCAGTTCAGTGGTGTAAGTGCCTGCCTGGCAGGCACAGAGTTATGAGTTTGACTCTCAATACCAAAAAAAACAAAAATAAACAAACAAAAAATAAGCTTCTAATACCTACAAATTCCATTGCCTACCTGACTATTCCCACAGCATTTACAAAAAAATGAATTCATCAATATGAGAAGAGTGTGTAGAATTAAATGAATTTTAATTAAGTGCACTGTCAGGTTTAACACCTTTTAGTTAAGTATGTGACTACAAATTTTCCAGTTGTCTTTTAAGAAAATCATGAAACCTGTTCACATGAGCACTGACATCCTACAGACAGAAGCAGTCAACTAACTGGCTGCCTGTTTCCTCATCCTTGCCAGTGTCTCCTTGATTGAGGGTCATTTTAATTCATCTCAAGAATTATCTCCTTAGAGTCCCAGCATGGTGGCTCATGCCTGTAATCCGAGCACTCAGGAGGCTGAGGCAGGAGGATCGTTGTGAGTTCAAGACCAGCCTGGGCTACAAAGTGAGCTCAAGGCCAGCCTGAACTGCAGAGTGAGACCCTGTCTCAAGAAGACCAAGTGGGGGACTTCCTCCAAGATGGCCACCCAGATGACACTGTGACAGGGAGACTCCCTGAATATACCATCAAAATGCTGGACTATGAACTAATATAATAACAGAGAGAAGGAAAAAAGAGGGAGATGGGTCCTCTGGACCCAAGAAGAATCTAAAATGAGAACTGTAGCCCATGGAAAGAGTAAAAGAATGAAATAAAGGCAGAGACCAGCAGCACCTCTGTCCAGAGTGGAATCCAATCAGCGCTGCGACCCGAGCTGAGAAGGTACGATCCTGGTGCTCTTGATGTGCGGGGGAGCTGCCGGTGGATTTGCTGTGGTGTGGCGCGACAGCAGAGATGACGGTTGACCGTGGAGCGAGGTGGTCTCGAGTGGGCAAGTGAGTGAACCCGGCGGCCCCCAGCCCCCCACCCCCGAGGGAGAGCGAGGGACAGCCTTCTTGAGACCAGAACTGCACCTAATTAGTCACGGTTCCTGGAAGGCCATGGCGGAAACGGCACGGGTGCCCTGGGGGTGATAGAGGAGGTTTGGTGGACGGCCCTGTACGGTTTACCAGACAGCGGCCCCATCCTCTCGCGCACTGCAGTAGACATTTGTGGAACAGAAACAGGCTTGGGAGAGGCAGTGGACCAACACGGCCTCGCTGGCGAGCCCAGGAAAATGCCAAGACGGAAAGGCAGAGGGAGCTCTCTGGACTCCGATACAAGCAGAACCGATTCCGAGGACGCTAATGCTGAAATGGTTGGGAGTCCAAAAATTAAACTCTCAGAGGAGTTGACAACAGAAGTGGGGAGACAACTCCACGAAGCTATGAAAGAAATTAAAGCAGCACTGTTAACCCAACTGAGAATTGAAATGAAACTCATAATCGGGGAATCGCTAAGCGCCTCTAAAGGAAACATAGCAGGGAAAGTGGAGGATGAAAAATCAAAGGAAATTGAGAATGAAACAAATAAAGAATTAGAACGCATTAATCAGATTCAGAGAGATTACCAGGACATCAAAGACTCCAATAAAAGTTGGCAGAACCACTTGAAGGAAACTAAGGATAGACTTTCATATCTGGAAGAAAGAATGAAAACTTGGGAAAAAGAAAGGAGAGACTTTCTCAAGATAATTAGAAATCTGGAAGTGGCAGTGCAACGGCTGC
>RJWM01048384.1:0-11511 GCA_004363535.1 Dasyprocta punctata
AATAACCCATCATCAGGATATGAGTCCAGTAATGTCTTCAATGAGCTGTATAGTTAGATCTTATTCTATTTCGACCTGTCTAATTTTATTATATATGATGACATAGACAGCTATTCCAGAGATAACAAAATACATTAAGATAGCCTTTAATGATATTTAATCACCTTGTTTTGAAACCCTGTATTGCTTTCATTGTTCTGGTTTGAGTGATTTTAACCTATTTTGGTTTGTTTGTATTGTAACATGATATAGGCAACTGATTAGAAGATAATGAGGCATTATAGAAATCAACATTGTAATACTATGTATTGCTTCCATTGTTTTATTTGTTATTGGTTTTATTCAGTACTATATTGTTTGATTATATTAGGCCCGACGGTATGGGCAGTTATTCTGAAGATAACAAGAGGCATTACAAGGGGAAAGGAAGAAGGACGGAAGGGAAAAGGAAAAAGACACAGATTTATATGTGGGTATACATAAGTTGGTCAAAATCAAGATACTACTAAATGCACTAACTATTGAAAGAGAACAGTTGATACTCATATGATTGGATCAATTTTACATGTCTATGTCTGTCAATCTGAGCAACCCCTTTGAAGGTAATGATATACAATGTTACAACCACTGTCAAACTCCAACCACCTCATTTTGTAAACCTATAATGTTACAGTATCGGATTTGTTGTTGTTTGTTGGTTCCCTTAGCTTTTTGTTTCTCTTTTCTGTGACCATTGTTTTATTTTTTATTGGCTTTATTCTGAACTATTTTGTTTGATTATATTAGGTCTGATGATATGGGCAGTTATTTTAAAGACAGCAAGACGTATTCCAAGGGGAAAGGAGGAAAGAAGGAAGGGAAAAGGAAAAAGACATAAATTTATAAAAGGGTGTACATAAGATAGTAAAAATGACTATGTTACTAAATGCATTAACTATTGAAAAAGAACAGTTAATACTTATATGATTAGATCAATTTTGCATGTCTATATCTGTTAATCTGAACAACCCCTTTGAGAGTAGTGATACGCAATGTTATAACTACTGTCAAGTTCCAACCATCTCATTTTGTAAACCTATAGTGTTATCATACCAGATTTGTTGTTGTTTGTCTCTTCTGATTTTTGTTTCTCTTTTCTGTGTCCATTTTCACTTAAACAAAAAAAAAAGAAAAAAATACTTAACTTTACATTTCAAAATCATTTTCTCCTGCTTACCTGTTATTGAAGCTCTCAAATGTATTTTTATTTCATTCATTGAGTTGATCAGTTTGAAGTTTTCTGTTTGATTCTTTTAATTTGTATTTTCTCTCATTTTAAAATTTTAATCTTAACAGTACATATTCATTGTGGAGAGGTGGCACATGTACATAATATCTTAATTCTTTTTTTAACTCTTTTTTTTGTCCTGGGAATTGAACTCAGGACTTCACACTTGTCAGGCAGGCACTGTGCCACTCAGCCATATCTTCAGCCCTTAACTCTTTCTCTCCTGCTCCTTTTAACCTTCCTCAATCTCTTGGTAACCTTCCCACTTGCAAAAGATCTATTTCTCTGATTCTTGTTAACTGTCTTTCATTTTTCTCTCTAATTCATTTTTGGATTTCTCATATGAGAGAAGCAATATGATACTTAAACTTTTGTGTCTCATTTTATTTAAGCTTATGGTATCAGGGTGCATCCATTTCTGTACAAATAATTTAAATTTATCTTTCTTTATGGCATAAAAGTGCTCCATTTCATGCAAATACAGTATTTTGTTTATCCATTTGCTGTTGATGGACATATAGGCCACTTCCACATTTAGAATTATGAATTTGTGCTGCTAAAACATGGGTGTGCAGATGTCATTGTCAAATGATGCCCTTCACTCCTATGAGAAATTACCTAAAGGGAAATAAGTGAGCTGAATGATACTCCTCTTAGTTTTTTGAGAAATCTCTATACTGATTTCCATAATGGATATGCTAATTTTCATTCCCAATAACATAGAAGGATTTCATTTCCCCCACTGCCTCACTAGCATTTGTGTGCTTTTTTTATTTTAAATAAAATAAAACAAAACAGAACAAAGCAGATCAGAACATAATTCAAGTAACACAAGATTTCAAAACAATACAATGGGAAATCAACAGTGGCTACCATAATGTCTCCTGTTTTCTTCAAAATAGTTGTCCATGCCTTCACACACAAAACTTAAGACAAAACAAAACAGTATAAAACCAATAAAAATGAAAGGATGAGGGCCTTATGGGCCTTCAAAACCAGATGATAGTAAATCAATAATGATTACCATAATGTCTCTTGTTTTTTTCAAAATAGCTGTACATACCTTCACACATATTGAAATCAAATACTAGAAAACATACTAAAACCAATCAAAATGAATAATAAAAGCATTATTGGGCTTCAAAACAAGACGATAAAAAATCAGCAATGGCTACCATAATGTCTCATTTTCTTCAGTGTAGCTGTTCTCACCATCCCACATAATAAAATAAAATCAATTCTTGTAAGCTCTTTAGAAGAAGTTCAAGGCATATATATGAATATATATATATATATATATATATATATATATATATATATCCTTTCTGTGTTAGAGGGAAAAATGAAACAAACCAAATAAAAGACAAGAAAAAGAAGGAACAAGAGTCAAATAAGTAACAATAACAAAGAGTCCAAAACAATAATAATATAGGCTTTCAAAACAAGATGGTAGGAACATAACAAAGTTTGTTGTTTTGCATAGTCATCTTCAAAAGTGTTACTCAAATTACCAGACATAGACATGAAAAATTGATCTAATCCTATGAATGTTAGCTGTTTTGTTCCAAGAACTAATAGAATTAATAGTACAATCATTTTAGCCATCTTAAGTGTATATACACAAATTTATATCTTTTTTCTTTTCCCTTCCTTCTTTTCTCCTTTTCCCTGAGTTACTTTTTACTCTTTGAGCAGTTTCTTACCCTTTCACAATATTTATTGAAGGTTTTGTATCTTATTTACTCTTTCAGTTTCTTACACTAGGGAAACAATATGGTATTTACAAATATGAGTTTGATTTATTTCACTTATGAGTATGGCCTCAAGCCATATCCGTTTAACTATAAAAGTCTCAATGTGATCTTTCTTTATACTCCATTGTATAAAAATACCACATCTTTTTTTATCCATTCCTCACTTGATGCACATTTAGGTTGTTTCCAACATTTAGGCATTACAAATTATGCTGCTATCAACATGGGCACCCATATATCACTGTGGTATGGTGTTTTCATTTCTTCTGGGAATATATCAAGAAGCGGAAAAGGTAGGTCAAATGGGACTTCTAAGCCCAGCCTTTTGAGGAACCTCCAAACTGATTTCCACAGTGGTTGCACCAGTCTACACTCCCACCAACAGTGCAGAAGAGTTCATTTTCCCCCACAGCCTCTAGAGCATTTGTTATTGCTGGTTTTCTTGATCCTGACCATTCTCTCTGGAGTGAGACTGAATTTCAGTGTTCTTTTAATTTGCATTTCTCTAATGACCAATGAAACTGAACATTTTTTCATGTACTTATTTGCCATTATTATTTCTTTAGCTGAGAAGTGTGTATTTATCTCACATGCCCAATTTTGGATTGGATCTTTAAATTTTGGGGGTCTCCAATTAACCATAACCAAAATAAACCTATAACCAGACATATAATAATTAGGGTATGAGAAATACAGAAAAAGAACAAAATGCTAAAAGCTGTCAGAGAAAAGAAATAGATCACCCATGAAGCAAAGCTTATCAGAATCACAGCAGACTTCTCAACACAACCCTTTAAGTCAAGACGACCTTGGAGTGAAGTATTTCAAATCCTGTAAGAAAACTGCTTTCAACCAAGATTGATGTACCCTGCAAAACTATCCTTAAAAATTGATGGAGAAATAAGATACTTCCATGACAAAGAAAAACTGAAGAAATTTATGGCCACCAAACCAACACTACAAAGATACTGAAAGACACTCTAGAAAGAGACAAAGACAGCTACAATCTTAAAAACAACAAAAAAAGGAAACCACTAAGCAGGGCAAACAATTAAATAAAAAAATGTAGAAAACCAACAACAGAAAGATATCATGACAAGGATGAGTCAGTACACATCAGTTATATCAGTCAATGTAAATGATCTCAATTCACCAATAAAAAAAACCCAGACTGGTAGAGTGGGTTAAGAAACAAAATCCAACAATATGCTGTGTACAAGAAACACATTTCCCTAAAAAGGAAACTCACAGACTAAAAATCAAAGGATGGAAAGCAATACTCCATGCAACAGGAACACAGAAAAAAACAGGGGTAGCTATTATGTTTACAGACAATCTGAACTTCAAACCGAGAATGATCAAAAGACAGAAAGAAGGTCACTACATACTTGTTAGGGGAAAACTTCAAGAGGAAGAGATTACAAGCATAAATATATATGCACCGAATATGGGAGCACCCAACTATGTAAGACAATTCTTAATAGATCTGAAAAACCAAATAATAATACAGTTATAACAGGGGACCTCAACACCCTGCTGTCACAAAGAGACAGATTAACCAAACAAAAAAAAAAATCAGCAAAGAACTAACAGAACTGAATCAAACTTGTGAACAAATGGACCTAGTAGATGAGTACCAAGTGCTCCACCCATCAACATTAGAATACACATTCTTCTCAGATGTACATGGGTCATTCTCTAAAATAGATCATATACTGATCCACAGAAATGCTTAAGTAAATGCAAAGGAAATTAAATAATTCCATGCATATTATCTGACCATAGTGCAGTAAAATTGGAAAAGAATGACAAACAACCCACTAGAACCCCTTAAAAACATATAAATTAAATAGTACTCTCCTAAACAATCAATAGGTCATGGAAGAAATTAAAGAAGAAATTAAACAATATCTACAATCGAATGAAGATGCAAATACAAATTACTGGAACCTGTAGAACACAATGAAAGCAGCCCTTAGAGGGAAATTTATAGCACTAAACTCCCACATCAGAAAAATGGAAAGAACACACATAAACAACCTAATGCTTCACTTCAATTTTCTAGAAAAAGAAGAGCAAGTCAAATCCAAAGCCCAAAGAAGGGAGGAAATTATCAAGATTAGAGCAGAAATTAATGCAATTGAAACTAAGAAAACAATACAAAGAATGAATTGAAGACTTGGTTCTTTGAAAGAGTAAATAAAATTAATAAAACCCTAGCCAACCTTATCAAAAAGAGGAAAGAAAAAACTCAGATTCATGCAATAAGAAATGAAAACAGAAATTGCAAAGACCCTGTGGAAATACAGAAGATCATCAACACCTACTTCGAAAACCTTTACTCACATAGATTCCATAACACAGAAGAAATGGACAGATTCCTAGAAACTTATGAATCAAGAAGATGTGAAGCTGCTGAATAACCCAATTTCAGCTAATGAAATTCGAAATGTAATTAGAACTGTACCAACCAACAAAAGGCCGGTCCTGATTGATTCACCACTGAATTCCACAAGAAATTTAGGGAAGACTTAATGCCAACACTCCTCATACTCCTCAATGAAACTGAAAGGGAAGCAAGTCTTCATTACTCATTCCTGGAAACAAATATTACCCTAATACCAAAACCAGAGAAAGCCCCAACCAAAAAGGAAAATTACAGGCCAATCTCCTTCATGAACATAGATGCAAAAATCCTCAATAAAATACTGGCAAACAGAATACAACAAGTTATAAGGAAGATTATACAGCATGATCAAGTGGGACTCATCACAGGAATGCAGGGATGCTTCAACATATGCAAATCAATAAATGTAATACACATATCAACAGGGCCAAGGACAGGAATCGTATGATCATCTCCATAGATACAGAAAAAGCTTTTGACAAAATCCAACACTCAGTCATGATAAAAACCCTACAGAAAATCAGAGTAGTTGGTCTCTTCCTCAACGTGATAAAAACCATATATCAAAACCAACAGCCAACATCTTACTAAATGGAGAAAAACTGAAAACTTTCAATCTGAAATCAGGAACAAGACAAGGATGTTCATTATCACCACTCCTATTCAATACAGTTCTAGAAATATTAGCCAGAGCAATTAGACAAGAGAAAGAAATAAAGGGAATAAAGATAGGAAAGGAAGAAGTAAAATTATCATTATTTGCAGATGATATGATACTCTACATAGAATACCCCCCAAAATCCATTGAAAGACTTCTAGATGTAGTAACCAAATTCAGTAATGTTGCTGGATATGAGGTCAACACTCAAAAATCAATAGCATTGCTGTACACAAAGAACAAAGTCACTGACAGAGAAATAAGGGAAACCATGCCCTTCACTATAACATCAAAAAAAAAATGAAATACTTAGGAATCAATCTAACAAAGGAAGTGAAAGATGTGTACAGTGAAAATTATATTACTCTGAAAAAAGCAATCGATGAGGATTTCAGAAAATGGAAAGATATTCCCTGTTCATGGATAAGAAGAACAAACTTCTTGAAAATGTCCATTCTCCCAAAATTGTTATACAGATTTAATGCAATCCCAATCAAAATGCCACTGGCAAACCTAATAGAGCTAGAGAAAGCATTCCTGAAATTCATCTGCAACCAGAAGAGACCTAGAATAGCAAAGGCAATTTTGGGCAACAAAGGTAAGGCAGGAGGCATCACAATCCCCGACTTGAAACTACATTACAATGCTACTGTGATAAAACCAGAATGGTACTGTAATCAAAACAGACCTAAAGATCAATGGACTAGATTAGAACATACAGCCACAACTACAAACACACTTAGTCTCTTCATCTTTGACAAAGAGGCCAAACATGTACATTGGAAGAAAGGTAGCCTCTTTAACAAATGGTGCTGGATAAACTGGCTTTCTACATGCCATAAACTAAAACTAGATCCATGTCTATCACCACGCACTAAAATAAAGTCAAAATGGATCAAAGATCTGAATATTAATACAGAGGCACTAAACTTGCTGGAAGACAAAGTAGGAACAAATCTTGATGACATAGGAGTAGGTAGAGAGTTCATGAACAAAAATCAAACTGCATGGGAAACTCTTCCCAGAATTAACAACGGGGATCACGAATTACTAAAAAGTTTTTCCATGTCAAAGGAAATCTCCAGCAGAGTAAAAAGAAAACTCACAAACTGGGAAAATACCTTACTCAATTGTCCATGAGACAAAGGACTTATATCTAAAACATATAAAGAATTAAAAGAAATCAGACCCTTAAAATTCAAGGACCAATCCAAAAATGGGCATCTGAGATGAATACACAGTTCTCGGAGAAAGAAATACAAATGGCAAATAAATATATGAAAAATGTTCAGCATCAATGGTCATTCGGGAAATGCAAATTAAAACAACACTGAGATTCCATCTCACTCCAGAAAGAATGGCCAAGATAAAAATATCAACCAACAATAAATGGTGGAGGGCTTGTGGGGAAAAAGGAACTCTTGTCCACTGTTGGTGGGAGTATAGACTGATGCAACCACTATGGAAATCAGTGTGGAGATTGTCAAGCTAGGATTAGAGATCCCATTTGATCCAGCTATCCCTCTTCTGGGAATTTTCTGAGAAAAATTTAAAACATCATACCACAGTGATATTTGTGCACCCATGTTTATAGCAACACAATTTGTAATAGCCAAATGTTGGAAACAACCCAAGTGCCCATCAATCAAGGAATGAATAAAAAAGGTGTTGTATTTTTATACAGTGGAGTACTACTCAGCTATTAAGAAAGATTGCATTGAGACTTTCATAAGTAAATGGACACGACTTGAGACCATACTCATAAGTGAGATAAATCAAACCCACAGGTGTAAATACCATATTGTCTCCCCAGTGTAACAAACTGAAAAAGTATGTATGATCCAAAATCTACAATAAATACTGTGTAAGGGTAAGAAACTGCTCAAAGAGCCAAAGTAATTGGGAGAGGAAAAAGAATGAAAGAAGGAAGAGTAAAGGAAAAAGACATAAATCTGTATATATGTATATGTAACAACTAAAATGACTATGGGGCTGAATGTATTAATTACTGAGAAAGATTGGTTAATACTCATATGATTGGATCAATTTTACATGTCTGTATCTATTATTATAAACAACCTTGTTGAAGGTAACAATTTGCAATATTGCAACCATTTTCAAGTTCCTATCATCTTGTTTTGTAAGCCTATAGTGTTACTGTTGTGGATTTGTTGTCATCATTCATCTCTTTTGCTTTTTGTCTTTCTTTTATGTGTCTTGTTTCTCTTAAATAAATAAATAAAAATAAATTTCGGGGCTCTGATTTTTTAAATTCTTTATATGTTCTAGAGAGATGTCCATTGTCTAATGGACATGAGACTAATTTTTTTTCCCAATTCATGGGTTTTCTTTTCACTCTGTTAGAGATTTCTTTTGACATGCACAAACTTTTTAATAAGACAAGATCTCAGTAGTTGATTCTGGGAAGTATTTCCTGTGCAGTTTGATTTTTGTTCATGAATTCTCTGTCTACCCCTATGTTTTCTAAATTTCTACCTACTTTATCTCCCAGTAGACTTAGTGTTTCTGTTTTAATATTCAGATCTTTGATCCATTTTGACTTTAGTTTAGTGCGTGGTGATAGGCATGGGTCATTTTAGTTTTCAGCATAGGGAAAGCCAGTCGTTCCAGCATCACTTATTAAAGAGGCTATTTTTCTTCCAGTGAACCTGTTTGGCCCCTTTGTCAAAAATAGGATGGCTGAGTGTGTTTGTAGTTGTGGTTGTATCTTCTAAGCTATTCCATTGATCTTCAGATCTGTTTTTATTCCAGCACCATGCTGATTTTATCACAGCAGCTTTGTAGGTTAACTTCAAGTCAGGAGTTGTCATTCTTCCTGCCTTGCCTTTGTTGCCCAGAACTGCCTTTGCTATTGTAGGTGTCTTCTGAGTCCAGATGAATTTCAGGGATGATATCTGTATATGTGCGAGATACCCTAATGGTATTTTGATTGGAATTGCATTACATCTGTATAACAATTTTGGGAGAATGGCCATTTTCACAATGTTTGTTCTTCCTATCCATGAACAAGGAATGTCTTTCCATTTTTTGAGATCTTCTTGGATTTGTTTTTTTTAGAGGACTGTAATTTTCACTGTATAGATCTTTTCCTTCCTTAGTTAGATTGATTCTTTAGTATTTTATTTTTTGGATGCTATTGTGAAGATGTGGCTTCTCTTATTTCTCTCTCAGTGAGTTTGTTGTTTGTGTACAGGAATGCTATTGATGTTTGAGTGTTGACTTTTTATCCAGTTACATTACTGAATTTAGTATTACATCTAGATATCTTTCAATGGAGTGTTTTGGGTGTTCTATCTAGAGTATCATGTCATCTGCAATTAATGATAATTTAACTTCTTCCTTTCCTATCCTTATTCCTTTTATTTCTCTTTCTTATCTAATTGTTCTGCCTAATGTTTCCAGCACTATATTGAGTAGGTGTGGTGATAGTGGACAGCCTTGTCTTGTTCCTGATTTTAGAGTAAAAGCTTTCAGTTTTTGACCATTTAATATGATGCTGGCTGTTGGTTTGTCCTAAGTAGTTTTTATCAGATTGAGGTAATCTATTCTGATTTTCTGTAGGGTTCTTATCATGAATGAGTATTGAACTTCATGAAAAGATTTTTCTCCATGTATTGAAATGATCATGTGGTTCTTATCTTTGGGTCTATTGATATAATATATTACACTTATTGATTTGTGTATGCTGAGCCATCCCTGCATTCCTGGGATAAATTCTACCTGGTTGTGATGTATAATCTTCATGATGACTTGCTGCATTCTGTGTGCCAGTATTTTTATTAAGGGTTTTTGCATCTGTGTTCATTAGGGAGATTGGCCTGCTGTTTTCTTTTCTGGTTGGGTCTTTCTCTGGTTTTGTTATTAGGGTAATGCTTGCTTCCAGGAATGAGTTAGGAAGAGTTGCTTCCCTTACAATTTCATTTAACAGCTTGAGGAGTGTTGGCCTTAAGTCTTTCTTGAATTTCTTGTAGAATTCAGCAGTGAATTCATCAGGACCTGGGCTTTTCTTTGTTGGTAATGTTCTAATTGTATCTTTAATTTCATTAACTGAAATTGTGTTATTCATAAGTCTTGCACCTTCTTGATTCAGCTTCTGTAATTCATATGTTTCCAGGAATCTGTCCATTTTTTCTTTGTTATCAAACCTATGAGAGTAAAGGTTTTCAAAGTAGATATTGATGATCTTCTGTATTTCTACAGTGTGTGTAGTGATTTCACCCTTTTCATTCCTTATTGCATGAATTTGGGTTTTTTCCTTTCCTTTTTTAAGTAAGATTGGTTAGTGGCTTATGATTTTATTCATTCTTTTATAGAACCAACTCTTTGATTCATTAATTCTTTGTATTATTTTCTTAGTCTCTATTGCATTAATTTCTGCTCTGATCTTTGTAATTTCCTGCCTTCTTTTTGCTTTGGGTTTGACTTGCTCTTCTTTTTCTAGATGTTTGAGGTGTAGCATCAGGTTGTTTTTTTATGTTCGTTCTGTTTTTCTGATGTGGGAATTCACCACAATAAATTTCCCTCTGAGAACTGCTTTCATCACATCCCACAGGTTCCAGTAAGTTGTATTTACATTTTCATTTGCTTATAGATATTGTTTAATTTCTTGTTTAATTTCTTCTGTGACCCATTCATTATTCAAGAGTGTATTATTTAATTTCCATGTGCTTATGGAGTTTTTGCAGTTTCATTTGTCATTAATTTCCAGTTTTATGGCACTATGGTCAGATAATATACATGGAATAATTTCAATTCTTTTGCATTTATTTAAGCATATTCTATGGGTTAATATATAGTCTATTTTAGAAAATATCACATGTAAAGCTGAAAAGAATATATACTCTAATGTTGGGTGGAACACTCTGTACATGTCTACTAAGTCCATTTATTTACAAATTTGGCTCAGTTCTTTTATTTCTTTGCCATTTTTCTGCATAGCTGATCTGTCTCTTCTTGTCAATAAGGTGTTAAGGCCCCCCATTATAACTGTGTTATTGCTTATTTGATTTTTCATTTCCTTTAATATTTGTTTTATATAGCTGAGTGCTCTGATATTTGGTGCATATATATTTAAGATTATCTCTTCCTCATAAAGTTTTCCCCTAACCAGTATGTAGTGACCTTGTTGTCTATTTTGATCATTCTTTGTTCGAAGTTCACATTGTCTGAAAACAGAATAGATACCCCTGCTTTTGGGGGGTTCCTGTTTCATGAAGTATTGTTTTTCATCCTTTGACTTTCAGTCTGTGAATTTCCTTTTGGGTTAGATGGGTTTCTTGTATACAGAATATGGTGGGATGTTGTTTCTTGATCCATTCTGCCAGTCTGTGTCTTTTAATTGGTAAATTCAGGCCATTAGCATTAATGGCTATAAGTGATATATATTGGCCTATTTTTGTCATGC
>RJWM01048385.1:0-11511 GCA_004363535.1 Dasyprocta punctata
TTGGTCAGCCTTTCTCCTTTTCAGTCATCTAGGCAGATTATATAGGAAGAGAAAAAACTCAAGTTATTATTCACATATCTGACAGTATCATTCAGATATCTATTCAAAGAATCACATATCTATGTTATAGCAGGGAATAAAAAGTAATAAGCAAGAAAATCTTTCTAATAAATAAAACTGTTAAACACAAAATTCAATGAGAAAATCAAATGTAGTACTATGATAAAGGATAAAGGAAAGAACCCAATGTAAGAGCTGGGGATTTAGCTCAGCAGCGTAAGTGCTTGCCTGGCAAGCACGAGATTGTGAGTTTGATTCCCAGTACCAATAAAAAAAAAAAAAAAAAGAACCCAATGTAAAAAACTAATTCTCAGATCACCCTCAAGAGATTAGTGTTAAACTGAGAAGAAAACATCTATATGAACTACTAGAAAGAGCATTCCATAAAGAAAGAATGGAACACACAAAGGTTCTAAAAGGAGTAAAATTTTACGATGAAAAATAAAAGGCAATATAATCAAATCATAGTAAAATGTATGATTTGAAATGATAGATACGAGCAAGAATATTTCTATATCAGACTTTTTAGGCTAATACATAAAGTTTGGATGTAATTCAAAATGCAGTCGAAATTCATTACAGTATTTATGAACAGGCAAGTAGCAAAATCTATCTTTAAAAATTCACTCTGGATGCTGTAGAGATAAAAGATTGTAAAGGTTGGAAGAGTAAGAGCACAAACCTAGGAAACTGTGGAGGTAGTTCCAATGAGTACTTTTTACACGACATGGTTGTAACACTAGTAATAGAAACGAGACTGATGAGATATGAGTTGTAATTTGCATATCAAATTTGCAGGACTTAATGGATTGGAAGTGCACATATTGGAAAAAAGGAAGAATAAAGAATTTCTTCCCAGTTTCTGAGTAATGTAGCTGAGAAATGTACCATTTATTGACAAGTATAAGACTATGAAAGGAACAAAAGTACAAGTTTGATGTTAAATACATAAAACATCCAAACAAAGATGTCTGTGGGCAAGATTAGATAGGTATGCAAGACTGCAGACCTAAGAAAAGATTGGACTCAAAGATATAAATTGAAAGCTACTAACACATAGAATATAGAAATCTGTAGGAACTTATGAAATCTACTGTATAAGGTATTTAAAGGGAAAAAGAAACTCCTAAAGTCAAACACTGAAGAATTCAGACATTTAGAGGAATGTTCAGAAGAGATGAAATCAACAAAGGAGACTTACAAAAGTAGGCCCAATGAATTAGAAGAAAATTTGGAAATGGGAAAAGAGAGATTACCAAAACAAGAAAGATATTTCAGGAAGATCCTCAAAGTCATATATTCCGTGAGGTCAAGTGAAAAGAAGACAGGCAGCATATACTGGATTTGGCAGCATGAATGTTACAGAACTCTCAATAAGGATGATTTTAGGGAAACAGAGCCAAAAGCCAGACTGCAATAGTGTTGAGAAACAAAGAGGAGTTGACACACAGTACTTAGGGAACTCTTAGGAGAACTTTGGCAATAGAAGGTTCACTCCTTCTGTTCATTTATTGATGTTGCCCATTCAATTTATTAAGCAAAGAGTATCTAATTTTAGCAATGAAATGTCCTAATGATCCCTTCAAGATGAGTTGCAAAATGTACTTGCAAATAATGAAAAGTCTTGATCTGACATATAGGATTGTTGATTGTTAGCCAAATAATTTTTTTAAAAATCTATATCTAAAAATCATGATTTTAGTTTTAAACATTAACTTAAACCATTCTTCTGACAGTAACTGAGATGCAGGACTGAATGTCCATTGAGAAAATTACTGGCATGTGAGAATCAAATGTTATCATGAGAAGACAAAAGTATATGCATTTTTCTTATATAAGTAACTGGGAACATACCTAAATTGTCATTTAAATGGTGTTTGTTTTGATTACTGAGGAGTACAGGAAATAGCACACTTAAATATTTATTCCAAGGTTTTTAAATTGATACAGAAGTACTTTTAAATTATAAAGCATCACCCTGAATGACAGAAACAACAAGAGCTGTGAGAATTTGAAGAAGGGTAAAAATAGAATTCATTATAGGTTTTAATTAATTAAAGATATATATGGTGAAAAATTAATTTCAATGTTTGTGAGCTTTTATATAAATTCTTGAAAAACTATAGAATATAAGTAAAACAACTTTTTGAGAGAACAGGAAAATTAGTGTGTACATCACAGTGAAATCTTACCCTCATACGAAGATGAACAACTTTCTTAAAAGGTTGTACCTTTTACAAGTTTCATGATACAGTGTTTTCCAAAATTTTATTTTCATTCAAATATAAATTTGTGGAGATTATCATCTACTATAAAAGGAATAAAATTAAGGTTTATAATAGTGTTCTTTCACTCACAAGTGACAAATAGCATACTTCAAAATGACATAAATTAATAAAATATAAGAAGTCATTTACTATTTGTTGTGTAATGCTTTAGATGAATAGAAATATAGATAGATGAAAGATAGATTATTGATGGATGGATAGATAGATAGATAGACAGATAGACATAATAGATATTTAGTACTACTAGAATCTAATTAGGTTGATATATTCTTTTCTCAGCTGGAGAGAAGAAAAGAATAATAAAGGTGTTAACTTCCCCAAGTCACCAAAATTAGTAAATGTAGAGCTGAAATTTGAGTGCAGGTAAGTCTGGCCCCAGAATCTTGCTTCTATCACTACACCCTATCTCATAGAATTCATTAGTTTACCAATTTAAAAATTGTGGAGCAATACTAATCTCAAGGGAAGTTTGATCTAGTGGCTAAAAATGTTGCCAAGAATCCAGTCGTGTTCCTTCTCCAATGGCATTTACTCCATTCTCAAACACTATATTATGCTTCCAAAAATTGCCCACTTCCAGATTTGCTTATTGTGGATAAAATTGCCATAGACATTCGAGACCTCAACTCCTCACAACAAGTATTCTATGGGGAAAAGGAGAAAGCTACGCTTTACCAAAATCCCAGCAAATCTCTCCTTGCATTGTGTTGGTAGTGATCAATTTATGTGCCTGTCTGAGAAGCTATTTTTGTGCCTAATAGGTGGAACATACCAATAAGCTTTAGAATAGGGAATGGGTTGTTTCCCAAAGTAAAAGGGGAAATACCATTCTTGACAGGAGGAGAAATGTAACTTAGACTGCAAACATCAGTCCAGTATTATCACAGACTCACCTTCCTATGTTTAATGTCATCAAAACAACCAAAAATCACACCTATTTTCTGTACCTGTTCTAAGAATAGGAAAAAAAAAAACAGTTCTCTGCTAGGTCACAAAATAATTTTTCACAGCTTAGAAACCTGAAACTAGATTGAAAAGTATAACTATTATTAATATTCCACTTTTCAATAATAGAGAAATAATAGAAGTGCATTTTATTAGACCATTTTGAAATGTTGGAACATTTTAAGTTTGAGAATAGAGAGCAGTCAGTGGTTAATAGCACACCATACAAGTTGATTACCCTTATCCAAAAGCTCATGACTAGAAATGTTTCAGATTTCAAATCTTTTTTTAATATTGGGATATTTGCATATACATCAATAAGATATCACACAGATGGAATACTACTCTAAGCAGGAAATTTATTTAGGTTCCTATAAACCTTATATACATAGTCTTAAGGTAATTTTATACAATATTTTTTAGTGCATGTGCATTTTGACTATGAACTATACCATAAGATCAGGTACGAATTTTTCACTTGTTGTGTCATGTTGGCACTCAAAAGGTTTTGGATTTTGGAATGTTTTGGATTTTCAATATTTGGATTAAAAGTGCCCAACCTATACCATATTCTTCTAATCTGGAATAACAAGAAAGTTGAGACATAACAATGAAGAGTCCTTCTTAACCAGTTGTCTATTCTTTGTTCTGTTTCTGAGAGTATCTTTCTCACTCATGATCCTCAAATTCCACTCCAATGGAATTTAGGTGAAAAATTCTCCTTGTAGGGTTGTAACTTTTAGTAGCCTATTCCCTGCTGGTTCAGGAGTGAGATCCTAGGATTTTCCTGAGTGTTTAAAAAACAACCCACCATTGTAAGTCAGGCATGAAATTTATCTAGTGATACTGTGATACCACACGCTTAAAAATTACTTTCAAACTTGTTAAGTCTGGAAAATTCTCTAAACGAAATCGCAAAGTCCAGAGATCTTTTGAAGCTTTTCCTAGACCAAGAGACATCACTTATCTACCCATTATTTGTGTACTGCATTTTACCTACATAGCTACAGGTGAGATACACACATCATTTGCTACATACCAAGTACTGTGCTAGTCACCTCATATAAACTAACTCACTTGCTGCAAACCCTCCATGTTGGGGTGAGAGGCCGCAACCAGAAGCAAGCCAGCCTGCCTCCCTGGTGAGTCTACGCGACCTCTACCACGCAGAACCCAGGGGGAGAACTATGTGCCTTCTGTGAACCCTCCATGTTGGGGGGCGAGAGGCTGCAACCAGAGGCAAGCCAGCCTGCCTCCCTGGTGAGTCTGCGTGACCTCCACCACGTGGAACCCAGAGGGAGAACTATGTGCCTTCTGTGAACCCTCCATGTTGGGGCAAGAGGCCGCAACCAGAAGCAAGCCAGCCTGCCTCCCTGGTGAGTCTGCGTGACTGTGCAGACTCCAGGAGGAAAGAAAGAGTGGTGTCCCATAGGCCTGCCGGCATGTGGGCTATGAATCAAGGGCCTCTCCCCCGACCCCAGCATCCTGTCTGCCCAGAGGACCTGCTGCGTTCATGACAACTGGTTACAAATACTTGTATTGCTGGATTGTTTTGCAGGCCTGGTGCCCACAGTCTCAGCATTTCTTGGGTAGATGACATTTTCTAGTGTGGCAAATAGGTGGGATTGTCCTCTGTCTTGTCTTTGAGCCCTAATATTATTGTCATTGGTTTGCTTAATTTTGTTTATTTTTCGTTTCTTTTTTTTTTTTATTATTTCACATCCTGTTTTTATTGGTTTTTTTGTGCTTTGTTTTTGGTTTGTTTTTGCTATGCCCGATGGAATGGTCAACTATTCTGAAAGTAACAAGATACAATATAGTAGCTATAGTTTTCATAGTATCTCTGTCTGATGTTCTATGCCAGTTCTACTGCTTTGTTTTGATTGTTCTGCTATCTTTGGTTGCATTTCACTATCTTTGAAATAAAATTAAAAAAAATATTAAGGGAAAATCTTCCAATAGAAGGAAAATAATACCACATGGAAATATGAATCTATAAAAAGGAATGAAAAATGGTGACAACAGTAAATATAAGAAGCAAATGTTTTAAGCACCTGTGTGGCAGGCATGAGGTTGTGAGTTCAATCCCCAGTGCCACAAAAAAAAAAGAAGAAGCAAATGTTTTTAACTTATGAAAAAACATTTTAAAGGATACTTGTCTAATTAGAGAAACAATTGTAAAAATGTGCTACTTATAACAAATAGAGAAATAAATTTTATGATAGCATTAGTACAAATGACAACAGGAAGACAATTTTAATTTTTTACAATATATGTGAGTTATATTGTGATATGCCAAATATATATACTATAAATCATTAGAAAAACTGAGGAATTGTTATTAACACAATAATGGAGATAAAATACAATCCCAAAAAATATTATATTAATATAAAAGGGAACAGGAACATAAAAAAGGAGGACAGATAAAAGGGACAGATAAATTCCAATATGAGTAAATTTATGAACAACTATACCAATAAAATGCTATTTATGATTTATGAATTTCAATTAAAAAGCAGAGAATTCACTTTTGATAATCAAAAATATGGCTCAGCTATATGCTATCATTAAAAAATTCAGCTTAAAAACATTGGAAATCAGTATGAAAAAATATACTATAGAATCATTAATTAAATGAAGTCAGAGTGGGTATATTAATATCCATTTGATCTTGTTTTATAAACCTATACTGTTACTATTGTGGATTTGCTGTTGTCATTTGTTTGTCTCTTTTGCTTTTTGTCTTTCTTATATGTCTTTTTTCTCTTAAATAAAAAAATATAAAAAAATAAAATAAAATAACTCACTTTTTTCTTATTAAGTTTATTGGTACAATTTAGATACACATAATGATCGCATTCATCATAGGGAAATTGTACCTGTATATGGTATGTCTTAGTTCCTCTTTTTTTTCTCTCATTCCCCTCAACTCCTTGTTCCCTCATTTACAAAACTTCATTTTTATCTTTTTTTCTCATTTTTTTCTTTCCCCTTCCTTCCTCCCCATCCTGTTCCCCTTTCCTTTTAAACAATTTCTTCCTGTTTCACTTTTCACAGTCTAAGAAATAGGGTCCATTAATATCATCCTTCTTTTACAACAGAAAAGTAATGTGAGCTTGTCAAGGTCACTCAGCTAGTAAATAATGAAACTCAAAGTCAGACTGAGGAAAGCTGGCTCCAAAGCACACATTCTTTAACCCCAGTACAGCACTCTGTGTACATGTTTTCCCTTGGAATAATGTTTCTTTTTCCCACTAGGAGTGCTTCTGGGTGGCCCGGGGAATCAGCCTTTTTCCAAGTGCCAACTTATCTCCTTGCTGCCTTGACTTCTGCCTTCTGGTATTACATATGACCTTGGTTTGCAGGCAACAGGCATAAATGATGGTTATTTCCTCTTTACACTAAGACAAACCAGCTTCACCCTAAACTTGGTTTTATGTGACCTTATTTCAATAAGTGGATAACTCTGTCCAACGTGCTGAATTTTTATCTTTCACATTCCCTAAAGCTCAAACCTATTCATCACAAGTATGAATTCTAAGTAGTATTAAATGGCAATTTAACTTATTATTGGTTATCCTATAATTGAACCTGTTTTCTTTTTGTCTTTCACTCAAAATTAGCTTCATTTGCTGCACTGTTAGGAGTTTCTCCTTTGCAACTTCTTATCCTGAGCCACAAATTCTGCATTTGTGATGAATCACCTCTTAGAAAGTGATATAAAACTAATTTAACATGGTTTTAGCATTAAACAAAATGCAGTAGCAGAAAAGCTTCAAAGTTCAGAGATATTTCTGGATTCAGGGAAGGTAAACAACAATACAGTCATGTCTTTGCAGATTCAGATTTTCTTTTTATTTCTGACTTGCAAGGTTTTGGCTCTGCACACTAATGCCTGCTCCTTTCAGTGGACAGTTCAGGCCATCTCCTCACAGTAGTAAAGTGACTGCAGCAGCTACAGATATCATGGCATCACACTGCACCTTCCAGGCTAAGACAAGTTAAGACATCTTTGCAAGACACAGCAATGCATGCATTTTTTTCTGGTTGAAATACTAGTTGGATCACAAGAAGATAATACATTTATTGACCAAAACCACTAAGGATACACTCAGGGGCCAGTTGTAGTGGAAATCCTCCTGAATCATAAGATGAAAACAAGAGATGGAGTTTTGCCAAAGGAACTCCAAGAAGAGTGAAGTTTGAATATTATGTCATAAATAAAGTCAGTTGCAGTTACATAGGGTCAAAGTCACATTATCGACTAACTTTTCTTAAAAATTTCATGATGTCTTCCCAAATTGAAAAATATCTCCTGATGACAGTTTTGTACCAAATGATGAATGAATGGTGCTACTTTTAAAATTCAGCATTTACCATCTCTAGTTTTTAATTCTAGAAGTGATGTTTAACTTCTCAAATCAAATAAGCTTGAGAAACTAACTCTAGTTTCACAAATAGGTGTCAACATATACCTATTTTGTTTTAAATTTTGAGACAGTGTCTTGCTAAATTCTCCAGGCAATATTTAAACTTGCAATCCTTCTGCCTCAGTGTCTCAGAACACTGGAATTAGAGGCATGCTCCATAATACTCAACAGCCCAAAAGGATCTAAGAGTTGTATTTGTAAAAGAATGTATGCCAGAATCTGTAATGTCTATGTTTGCACTTTCAAAATGTATCATAATTAAAATACTCCAGGGAGCCCAATATAAATTCTTTCACTTCTAAGTTCTGTAGGTTTCCACAAATAGTGCAAGGCTTTCTTATTCTGAGCTGTCTGGACTCTGAAATCTATGGGGAAAAGCCAAATCAGAGAACAAATTCATCAGGCAGTATTAGCACCTGTGAGTGATAGTTTATTATCTGTCTCAGTTACTGTGATAAGGAGCTTTCACAAGCTAGATGTAGTCTACGTGGGGAAGCAGATGGTTAGAAAAGATGTATCAAAAATACAGAGAAAATAATCAATATTTTGACTGAAGAAAATTTCAAGGTTCAGGGTCTGGACACAGGGTAGACTTCACAAATACAGCCAGTAGCAAAGGCAGAAATCTTTAGTCAGAATACAGCAAAAGAAAGTGATGTGTCCCAGTTTCTCAGGGATTAATTTAATGCAAATGCAGCATGTTTCTTTCATATAAGTCCCTTCCAGAATCTGGGAAAGAGATCAACATTGTATTATTTACATGATCCTCAATTTTTACCGAATTTTCTAAAGTCAAATTTTAAGTACTCAATTACTAATAAAAGAAATGGAAATGGAAAGACTTTTGTCTCACCCTCTGATTCCTTCACACATTGTCTCCTGTCCAGTGATGTTAGTAAAGCTGTTGCCCCAGCTAAGGTAACATTTAACTCATCTATGGAAGACACATGAAAATACAAATTCATATAGAATTTCTTCAACTTGGCAACTCCTCAAATTGCACGTGACATCACCAATGATAAACTGTGAAATTATAAGAAAATCTAATTATCAATAAAAACAAAACAAAAAATTTGGTGCTTCTAATCAAGGCAGAATAACTTGACTCAGACTTACCTTCCCATAAAAATAACCATATTGCTGAATGAACTACATTAAGCAATTTCTTATATATATTAGACAACAGGCAGGGCTGTGATTCTTGAGTGCATGGATGCATCTACTTATATCCCATATTATGCTCTCTCCCAGGGAGCATTTTCCCTTTCATGAAGCAGTAAGCTGAAGCTCCAGCAAAAGAAAAAATCTTGCTGAGCTAAGGAGGCAGAGACTGGAGAACAGGACGCTGAGCTGATTTTATTTCCTTGGTAGGACTCCACAACACAGGGAGCTCAGCAAAAATGTAAACATGGGGTTCTCTCCTAGATCCTAGAAGGGAGAACTCTGCAAGCCCTGACAGAGAATTGAAGCTCTAGAGTCAAAACCAGAACTGAGATGCTGGTCTCTCGTCCATGAGAGACTTTGGAGTTCTAGCCCCAGTGGAGGGTAAAGGTCTTGTTAATCACCCTGGTCAATAAATTTGAGATTCCAGAAATATACATACAAGGAATAAGAACTATGCTATAGGACAAAGAACAAACAATGAAGAAGAGCAGAGGAATCTGACAATTTCAGGAGCCAACCAGCATGTATATTAGACAGAAAAGCTTCAAAGTAAAGCAGCACTTGTTTCTCCTTTCTGAAATGGGCATGTTTAGTCTGTGCCATTCTGTGCTTACAGTGTCTAACTTTCTGTTTGATTTTTACAGCAGCTCACAGCTAAGACTTTGCCTTAAGTGTCAGGAAATTTCAGAGATGGATTCTTCAGCAATAATGAAAATGTTAGGATTTTGCCAACTCTTAGAGATAAACTACATGCATTTTGCATAAGAAAAGGTACATAAATCTTTGCAGACTAGAGGTAGAATTCTATGGCTCGTATCTGGATATACCCCCAAGCCTCATGTACTTATAGGTGGTGCTTTGAAGCAGTGTATATGGGTCATTGGGGAACTATATTCATCACTGCATTGGTCCACTGATGAGTTTATAGCTAACTATGATATTGGGAGATGGAGCCTGGTTGGAGGAAGCTGGTCTCTCAGGGCATGGCATAGAAGGGTGTATCTCCTTCCCAACTCCTCCCTTCACACTCCCTGTTCTCTGGATATTGTAAGATAAACAATATTCCTCTGCCCAGGCCCTTCTGTCATGCTATTTCTGTTTAAGCTTGCCTGTTGTGGACTGAAACTGTGAAACATGAACCAATTAAACCTCTCCTCCTTTAACTTGCAGGTGTTGGTTACTACATTCTAGGGACAAGAAACTGACTAAAAACTCAAGCAAGAGATCTTGAGCATGTAAAAGGGACATATTAAGAATAAGTGGGGCAATTTTGGAGAGAGAAGTGCTTCAGTAGTGCCTGTATACAAGCACAAGTAACTAACATTATGACCTGAACCATCCTTATAGTTTGTATGTTAAGTGGTCCCAACTATAGAAATCTGAATAATGAAGAAATATGGAAAAATCATATAATCAATGAGCGAACAAAGTTCAGTGACGTCAGATCTGTGTTCATAGTACACAGCAATAGCCATCAGTGAACAAGACAGACCTAAATGCCATGGCACAGATGGAGAAAAAGCACTGTAGAAACTCAAGTGTGCGGCAGCTATGAGAGAACAGGCTAGAACAAGGAAGGCAACCTGCCTCCCCTGCAAAGTTGCCATGGGGACCAGTCTGAGTTTTCTTCCTTCTGTTGTAAAGGTATAGACTGGTTCCCACTATAGACTGTGTCATTCACAGACCAGGGTAATACTGACCATAGTATGCTTCTAAAATTACCAAAAGGTATGAGTGTTATAGAATAGAATTTCATTTCCTAAATCATAGGCATTCACTAGGTTGACATTGCTAATACAGGTCAAAAAACTAGTTAACAATCAAAGTGAACATTTTTGCTGCTCAGAGTGGTCTGTTAGCTGAATGCATCTGAAAGCTTTTGACTTCCTAGGAAATCAGGCATCAGGAATTTGCTTTGGATCCTTCTAGCCAGGAATAGTGTTACCAGTGATAATTATAAGACTGACTGAATCTAGCAACAAAGGAAAGAGTGATCCAGTGTTGGAAATGCAGAGCCTGCTAGTTGCTTTGGCAGTAGATTTTGTGTTTGCTTTTTCAAAAACTAGAAAAATGTACAGCAGAAATGATAGATAAAACTACTGTCCAGAAATATTTAATATTGTGAACAATCATACACGAAAGGATTATGTACTTAAAAACACAAATACGTTAACTTTACACCATCACTGGAGTCATGTTTTAAAAATCAATACTGTATTAATGTTTATCCTTCTGCCCACTTTCTCTACTCAATGCCTGATCTAAAATTTTATACCCAGATTTTTATTATTATGTTTTATTATTATGCTGTCAATCTTCTTTATGAAGTTTGTTTTGAAATTTATATGTTGCTTATAATCATTGTAATTACTTATACATTTCATTTAATTGATCTTACTACTCATTGCCAGAGCTTCTGTAGTACAACTTCACCATCCTCTAAAGGTGCTTTTATTATGACTCATCTCTTTATCAGAGAATATCCTGGATAATATGACCCAGGATGGAACTTGTGTAGAACATCTTACTGCATATTATAGAATCTATTTTTGTTGACTGTGCAAGAAAGGCAATATGCCTTTATGTGGAAACTTTAGTTGCTCTCTCCCTTGACGCTTTAA
>RJWM01048386.1:0-11511 GCA_004363535.1 Dasyprocta punctata
ACCTTTAAGACACCTGACATATCAATGGCTAAGCAACAGTGAAGGTGTATTAAAGTCAAAAGGATTGATCCATGAGTTTGACCCCTAGAACTCAACAGTGATCTTGTCCTGCCTCCCAACCACTGGGATTATAAGCATGAGCTGCCATTCCCAACTGATTCATGATTTCAAGGATTCAATTATCATTGTTTTCCATGTTTAAACAAGTTTATGCATTTTACCTCATGCCACAGACTAAATATTTGTGCCCACCCAAAACTTATAACTTTGATCCTAGGCCCCAGGATGATGGTATGAAGAGATAGGGCCTCTGAGAGGTGACCAGTGTCCTAAAAGAGATCTTAGAGATCTCATACAGGAAGCAGACCCTCACCACATCACCAAATTTGTCAACACTTTAAGACTTCCCAGACTCTACGATGGAAGAAATAAATTTGTTGCTCAAGGCTACCTAGCCTTTGGTAGCTCGTAAGACAGCAGCAATATGTATTAGATGCTGGTATCAAGCATTTTGTGGTCAATGGAGCCCAAAAGATAAGAAGAAAATAATGCTCACCTGATGGAAGCAGAGGGGAGTTCCTCGCCTTCAGTCTTCTCTTCTTGTTGGGCTTCACACATGCAGCTAAACACAGACACGGTCTTCTGGGGACTAAGATAAGACATGAAAGCAATATGCTGTGTGAGTGGGGAAAGGCACAGTATTTCCACACGTTTGTCTCTCAGATGCAGGGAACCCTTTCTTCATCCCAAACTGCAAACCACCTTATAGCAAAATGCAAATTCTTGGCCACTATACTGTATTCCCTCTGGCAGGGTGGCCCACCCTCACAATGTGGGGTATATTTCTTTTCCTACTTTTATTGGTCCAAACTCCCTCTGCAAAGCCTGTTTCTTCAACAAAACTTTGCTACTGTTTGCACTTGTCTTGACCAATTCTTTGCTCAAGACAGAAAGAACCTAGAAACCACCTCTAGAAGGGGACTCCAGCACCCCAAAATCCAGTAACATACTTGGCTTAACCAGCCAGCCAGGAGAGCAGGCCTAGAAGTCAGCCAATCTTGTGAACAACTGATCCCAGACCTATGCATGCAGGCAGGACATCAGTGACACGCCCCTTCAAGACCCTGAAGGGTGTGGCTCACAGATGAAAGTATGCAGTTGTCCCTTCCCCAGGGACTTCGGCTCAAAAAGCGGAGCTCACAGCTTTTACTCAGATATTGATACCTGTATTAGGAAAAGGCAAGAAGCTATATATCTATACAGACTCCAAATATGCCTTTTTGTGCTCCAAGCCTACGCAGTAATCTGGAAAGAAGGAGCCTGTTGGCTAATAAACAATCATCTGTAAAAAACAAGCAGGAAGAGTATCTCCCTTTCAAATACTTCCGACTCATCCAGAGTAGTATCCTCTCTCCTCTCCCTCTCTCTCCTCTTTCTCCACCTACAAGTAAGTTTTCTGCTTTTATTTAAAAATAAAAAGATTTTTAAAAAGCATAAGCAGGAAATTCTACACCTCTTAGAGATAATCTGTCTTTCTAAGCAGGTCGCTGTCATTCATTGCAAGGGATCCTAAAGAAACATGTCTAAAGCCTCCTTGGGAAATCAAAAGGCTCAGGGGAGGCAAGAAGGACATCCCGACAGGTCCCCAAGACCCTAGCTTTATTCCCAGTTCCTGAGGAAGCATTCTGGTCCCTCCGAAAGAGATAGTGACAAGCTACAAAATCCTACATGGGAAGTGGTCACTACAATTTTCACAGGACTAAGAAGAAAGCTATTCCTGAGAACCTCTGGAAGACCTGAGACTCACCAGAAAGCAAGACTCCAGTACTACTCCAGCTGCAGATAAGTAAGGGTCACTAATGACCCTAATTCACCAGTTTAAATGGGCACCTGTGATGGAGGCTCCTGTTTTTAATTATGTGGTAATCTTGCTAAGGCTATGGCTCTCAGGTTCCCAATAATATATCTAACCTCCCCCTTGGCCATACCTTTTCCCCCATAAGAAGCATGGAAATCTAGCCTGTACTTCATATTTGGGTTCTACATCCCAACGTAATAGTACATAACAATAAGCTATTTTTTTCTCCCATCAAGGAGACAGCTCAAGAGTCACTAACTCGTTTCTGTCTTCCAACAGATTTTTTTCACTAACCCAGCCAGTGAACCACAATGCCCCAGTAGGTAGGGTCTATGTCCCTTACAATTGAAAGAAGCTATAGAAGATAGAAACCTCTACTCCTTTAGCATCCCATAAAGAATTATAGGGATTCTGTAGGTGTCTCTCAGGGGGATATGAGACAGATTAGGGTGAGGCAAAACTGGCTGGGGAAGTAGGTGTGACACATGCGCAAAGCAGTTTCCAAAGCCCTGCACATGGACTTTTCCCAAGAATTTGAGCAGGTTTGACAGGATGGCCTATAGCTAAGGGGAGGATTATACAAAAAAGACAGTCCTCACTGAGCATGTGCCCACTCTTACGCTGTAGGGTGCATTTTTCCTATTTACACTTGACCCAAACTCGCTCTGCAGAGCCTGTTCCTTTCCCTATCTTTAATAAAACTTTGCTACTATTATTTTTAAAAATGTAAATTCTTCACGTATGCTTCAAGTTAACATAATAAAAACTTGAAAGGAAGAGTCACTAGAAATAAGGTAGAAAACTATAAGGACGCAAGGATGTGGACAGACAATTGGAATATAGAAAACAACAGGACAAATAACAAGTTCCCTGAATAGGTAATGGGGGGTGGGGGCAACAGGAATGCCTAACTTTAACAAGTCTTAGACACAGCAGTCAAATGCAACAAGTAGACTTATTAGGGTCTTGATTCAGACACTGTAAAAAAAAGACAGTTGGAGGCAGACAAATCTGAACATTAAACACTTGATAATAGCAATATGGTTAAGTTTGAAAATAAGAATTCTTATCTTTTAGAGATCCTATTGAAGTGTTTACATATATGACACATCTTCAAAGTAATTAAGTGGGAGAAGGGACTGTTAGAAGTATTTATAAATGAACCCAGCCCAGTTATCTACTGGTAATTTCTCAAACACGGTGACCTAAGATGCTACTCTCAACTTCTGTATACAGTTGAAACCTCCCACAGTAAAATGACTGAGAAATTAAATGATACCAAATAATCTGAACTGAATCCATTTACAAACAATACTTAAAAGTGTCACATAAAACAGGTGTGGTGGAGCATTCTGCCACACCTATAATCCCAGCTCTGGAAGTCTGAGGCAACAGGATTTCAAATTTAGGCTGGCCTTCGCAGTTTGGTAAGACCCTGTCTCAAAAGTAAAGAAATTAAAATAGGGCTTGGGATGTAGCTCAATATGAAAGCCCTGGGTTTGATTCCCAATACCGCCCCCACAAGCTTCATCTAAATGCAAAGGAAAAATGATCATTTATAATATTCTAACACTTTAAATGATTTCTTATGATGAATCCAACAGTAAAATGAATCATCAAAAATATTTCTTGTCAAAAATTTTAAATATAGATTCTTATATATAAAATTTGCTTCACAACACCATGTTTTTATTTTTCACTCAAACACAAGGCCTCATACATGCTAGGCAAACACTCTACTACTGAGTTATATCCCAACTAACTTTTTTTTTCCTTTTTGAAATGCAGTCTTTTTATATCCCCCAGGGTGGCCTTGAATTTGCAATCCTCAGTGCCCCAAGTAGGCAGGATTATAGGAATCCACTCCCATGCCCAGCACCGATGACTTTCTTTCATTCCATGATCCACCATCCCAACCTTCTGCTCAAGTTTCTCCATCTCTTCTCTCCCCATATTCTGCCCAAAGAGTACAGGAAGTTTCAGCAGCATATTTTATTTCCTCCTAAAGTACACACATACAGAATTAAGAAGTGCCTGGCACACAGTTCTGCTAAGGCTGCTGAGATCAGATGCAAACTCCACCTTCTTAAACTTGCCAGGGCCACACCTCACTAAGGGCCTGCGCTATGGCTTAGTGGCAGAGCGCTCACCTCGAATGCACAAGGTGGGGCGCTCTACTGAAAAAAAGAACCTAAGCTGCTTATTTTTCAAGTTAAATATGCAAGAGCCCAGAAACTAATCTAGGACACAGCTAAAAACATATGAAGGCTTCTAAGAGTCAGAAACTTACAAATAAGGGGAAAATTTAGTTTACAGACATGTTTCACTTGAAATTGAAATTTTTATTTTTAAAAATCCAGATTCTTTCTGTTTCATTGTTTTTTCTTTTGATCCTGGGGACTGGACCTGGGGGCTACATTCCCATCCCTTTTTTATTTTTCATTGAGATAGGGTCTCACTAAGTTGCCCAGGCTACCCTCGAATTGCAATCCTCCTGTCTCAGGTGCTGGGATAACAAGGCTGTGCCACCATACCAGCCTTAAAAATCCAGATCTGTTTAAATATTTAAAGATCTGGCAACAGTAAATCTGCACTCCTGAATTAAAACCAGTGGCCGGATCTGAACAGGGCACGCCCTTAGAAATGGGACGCTCATCCTGTCGGTGTCTTCCTCAGCACTCCGACAGCTGGTATTTATAGTACCTGCCCGGCACCTGACAGCCCTTGCCTGTATTGCAGCAACTGTTGCTAGTGCTTCCGTGCTGGCTGGCTCATGCCAAAAACAAATGAGATGTCTACTCTCACAGCCAACAGATGGCAAAGCTTCACCACCAGAAGTTCAGTATGGGGTCAAACTTTCAAAGCATTTAGCATTTGTGACGAAGCAAAAATAACAACTCAAGACAGCAGTTAACTTGGCAGGCAGAACAGAAAATGTCTGAAGCTGTGACTGACTACAGGATGCAGAAGGTGCAATGTCCACAGCTATCTCTTGCTCAGTCCTCTATTTCCTCCCTATAGCAACAACCACCTCAGACTCAACTGTAGGGAAAAAGCACTCACAGGAACAAAAGGAACCTGAGTTTTACAGACAAAAGTTTTACTCATTAACACACTGCTAAACCCTTTGTGCTGGAGTTTTCCATTAGGTTTTTCCTTTGATGGTAAAGCATCTTCCCCTCATTACCAGCAGCTCCGGATTAAACTCCTTGAAACAGACACCAGCTCTGGTTACCTGGCAACAGCCTCAGCAACAGCAGTAGAACCATTTCTTCTTTCACCAGTTGCGGGCTCTGAATAAAAACAAAAGCAAGAAAGAAAAGAAAGGGAAATCATTCAGGTAGTGTCACACCCAACACCTTTCTCCTGCTCTATAATTTCAACAAGTAACAGAAATAAATAGAAATTGTAAAACTAATCAATGAACATAAACAAACTTCTTATAATTTAATGGTACGAGTTTTTTTTCATTTCCACCAATTAATTTTCAAGTCTTCTATAAGAAACAAGTCAGTTTGGCCTGAAATACAATAAATGACTAAAAAGTAATATTATAAATTAAAATTAAGCATCTCCTGAATCATCTTTCCACATAAAAGAAAATTTAAAACTACTTTATAAAACAGAAAATAGGCCAGCATGGTGATGCACAACTGTAATTCCAGCACTCAGGTGGTTGAGGCAGGAGGATCACTATGAGTTCAAGGCCAGGCTGGGCTACAAAGTGAATTCAAGGCCAGCCTGAACGGCTGGCTCAAAAAGACAAAAAAAAAAAAAAAAAAAAAAAAAAAAAAAAAAAAAAAAAAAAAAAAAAAAAAAAAAAAAAAAAAAAAAAAAAAAAAAAAAAGAAAAAAAGAAAAAGAAAAAGAATACAAAATAAAGTTTAAATCAAAAAATTTAAAGAAATGAAAATTTTAAAAAGAAAAATTATTTTGATAAAATAAGATCTTAGGAGCATCTACGAAAAGTAGAATGTATTCAAGTTTTCCCCAAAGTGCTTTAGGACAGATACTGAAAAATAAGACTTATTTCCAAGAAAGAACAGTCAGTAAAGTAAGGATGATACTGAAAAGACTCCCATAATTTTCACAGCAAAGTCAAGGGATTAAAATTTGTTTGTTTAACATGTATTCTAGAAGAAATAACCCTTGAATACTTTCAAACATTTCTAAAATACTTGTGATTGGTCACAAAGTAAACAACCTGTCAAGGAGGCAGCTGAAGTTCAGGATTAAAGCCCCAGTTCTGAGGAGAAACCTAGCTCACGCCTGGTCCCCTGCACTTAGGAGTCCAACCTGGGGTAAACTATGTTGTCATTCTGAGTCTGTTTCCTCATCTGTAGGACAGAAAGCAGGACCAACCTCCTGTTTGTGTCACTACAGTGCTCCCAGTATTGGAAAGGTGCTACTACTTACTGATGGGACAACCGTTAACATTCAGCTCCATATAGCCCTTCCCAACTGTAATTTCAGATCTAAAGGATTCAAGATTTAAGGGTACTCACACATTCTCTCAATAAGTCCTTATTTTATTTCCAAGAAGGTAAGGCTAGAACTATGAAATACTTCAATTTCTAATCAAAAAGCACTGAGAAGCAAAATGGAGTTCTAGTTTTGGATCCAGCCTCCCTCGATTTGAATCCTGGCTACTCTAGTTGTGTGACTCTCAGGAAGGTGCTCAACTGTCCTGTGCCTCTGTCTCCCCTCTGCAAAATGATAGCAGGATCTATTTTTCACAGGTTTGTTAAGAGACTTAATAGCTGTGTACATACAGTGCCTGGCATACAGTAAGAGCTCAAAATTTATTAGCTAAAATTCTCTTTAGTCTCAGAGAATAGGATTCATCACCTCTTAACCCTGATCCTTCATCTTTAACCTATCTCTCTCTCGGAGCCTTTCAGCCTGTAAACTTGCTCAGGCTTCTCATCAAGAAATTATCCTTTGACCTTGAATTTCCCTCTAACTTGTCATATTTTCTCTTCCTTTCTCATATAAATTTCTCAGCATAAAGTCCATTTGCTATTTCCTCCTTTCCTCTTTTTCCTCTTGCCCATTTCTCAATTACCTTTGGTACAGCTCCCACCCCAACTACAACACTGAAATGGTTCTTGCTCACTTCACCAAATGGATCCTAACTGCCAAATCCAAGATCCATTTTCAGACATATGTCACTGGACTGTGACACCTACATTTGACACTGTTATCTTCTGTATCTCTCTTCTCCATAGGCTTCCTACTACCCCAGCTTCTCCTCTTTTTTTTTTTTTTTTTTTTTTTTTTTTTTTTTGGCGGCACCAGGGATCGAACTCACAACCTTACACCTGCCAGGGCAGGCACTTAAGCTGCTGAGCCAAACTCCCAGCCCTAGCTTCTCCTCTTTGAATGTTTCTTTCCAACCACTTTTACAAGACTGCTTCCTCTTCAAACTTCCCTAAACAGCATTTACAAACAACCCACTGGGAAACTTACAAGTTTTACAATTAGATATGACTCAAATTCCAGCTCCACATCTATCCAATTATTGTGACCTTAGGCATGTAACTTAAAAACCACTGCCTGTTTTCTGTCAATAAAATGGAAATGTGATTGCCTACTTTGAAGCATTTTTATGAAAAGGAGATGGTACGGTATATGTAAAAAGTTGTCCTGTATTTTCCCTTTCCCCTTATTTCCATGTTAGCCCGGCCCCATGGTTCTGTCTGTTTCATTTACCTCAAATTCATCCCACATCTGCAATCCCATTTTTTACCCCACTTCTGCTTGAATACTGAGCAGAATGGGAATTGGACTATGCAAAGAATACAATCATCATGCACAAAAGCACCGAGTTTTAAAACAAAGTTTGCTTCTTTCCTTTTAAAGAAGCAAATCAGATCCTGTAATTCTCCTACCTCAAGTTCTTCAGCTTCTCAGCATAATGCAAAAGGCTTTGGGAATCTGGTCCCTACTCTCCATCACCTCCATATGCCTTCTCTGTATTCTAGTAGTATCTACCAAACAACTTGTAATTCATGTGGAAAACAGGCACCATAAATCTACTCTGAAAATCACAACCCTAAATTTTCTACTGTCTTCTGAATTACTTCTGTATATGCAAACCAATTACTTAACAGACACAGGTTTAATATGAAGACACAAATAAAACAAGACTATAAAATATAGTATCTTCAGCAACATGACAGGGACTAACCAAAAACAATGAACGAAACCTACATACATTATAAAAGTAACAATCATTAAAAGATAACTGATACTTCCCAGATGACCTGGAGCTACTAATTACCCAAGATTAATATAAAATAAAACTTACTTTCCAGGCTAAATTGCAAAGACTCTTCACTGGCCTCTGTTTCAGGACTGACCAGTTTCATTCTGAGACACAGTTTCTCATCCACTTCCGGGGCAGCCCCAGAATCCCCTTTTTCACTCCCAAGTATGGCATCATTGGTCTCTACCATGCTTTCAGACATGACAACACTGGTTGCTATGGTGTTTTCTGGATAGTTGTTAATGCCTGAAAGAAGAGAGGCAGGGAGGAAGAAAGAAAAAGCACTGAAATACAAACAGTAAAAACAGCAACACTATGTCATCAATTTGCCTGTTTGGCTCCACCACTCTGCAGGATTGAAGGGGGTCCTAGGATAGATCCTGTCACAAGTATCAACAACTACGAACTAGTATTAACACCTGGTCTTAGAGGAGCAACAGGATTCAGATCCACTTCTGCATCTGGACAAAGGATGCTGCATGAGCCCTCAGCCAACCCACATCTGCCAGCATCAGGCATAGGTAGCAGGAGACTCCAGGCGGCATGACTGTTACCTCCCAGCACTGACTAGAGAAAACAAACAGGTTAATGTAGAAGTCTACTGGCTGTGTCAGGGAAGGAGGATCTAAATTCTCTTGCCTTGTCAAGCAGCGGACTGACTGGTTAGCCAGGGTACTCAATAAATAGCACTTCTACCCTATATTTTTATCTCCTCCTTCCTTATAAAACAGTTCCATATCACTGCTTGGCACAGATTCTACTGCTTTGCAAGTAATATGATAGAATCCTTATAATTATTCTCCCTCTTCCTTCCCTCCACCCTTTCTTTCTTTCCTCTCAAGACGTCTCATCTCCTGAAAATAAAAATCATACAATCAAACACCACAGCTCTATTCTGAGACAAAAATCAACCTTATCAGTCAGGCCCAACTCCTCAGATCTAAAAATATCACTTGCTTGAACAATGATATCTCAAAATGCCTGCCTTAAATATCATCATTTTTTATTCACTCACCAATAGGAGTACTATGTCTCTTGGGCTCCAATTTTAGGTGCCCAATGAGAGGTGGGGTTGCGCCAGTCAATGGTGGGATAATATCACCTTCTTTAGGCAAAGTGAAATGAAATGGGGTTTCTGAAAAAAATAAACAAAAAACGAAAACAAAACAATGATAAAAAGTAAATCAAACAGAAGTATAAAATAAGCAAAAATGTGGAAAACTGCAAAAAATATTTCAACTGCTCTTTTCTTTTGCTCTCAAATTCTCTTACTTGGATCACCTGCACCAGGCCTCCAAACCATTCCCTCTATTGTCTCTGCTTTTTTTATGGCCCCAACAAGACTGACGCAAAGCAGAAGATGTACGGACTGGCAGACAGAGGAAGCCCACACTGCGGAGGACCTGAGGAACAAAGGGTCAAAGAAGCCTAAGAACATCTGGCATTACGATGGCAGATGTGGGGATACTTAGCAACATGTATTTGGATAGTTTCATGGTTTCAGGTCTAAACAGTACAGGTATAACCTAGCACAATGCTAACCTAAGTGGTCCATTTAAATAGAACTTACAACCTAATTGAAGAGCTGACAAAGGATCTCATGGGCCAACGAACTTCAAAATACTCACTGGTTCTAACCTAGAAAATCTACATCTATCAGGGTTCAGCAGTACTCCTCAGCACTCATGCTAGACCAAAGAGGTAACATCCATATTCAGATCGCTACATAGCAGGCAACCCTACATATCTAAGCGTTCCCAAAATACACATTTTGATTAGTTGTTCTTAAATTATTAAAAACATAAAAACACTTGTCAAGACATGAAGCTACCTTTTTTTTTTTTCTTTTGCGGCACCGGGGATCGAACTCACAGCTTCATGCCTATCAGACAGGGGCTTGCGCCACTGAGCCAAACTCCCAGCCCTAGTTTTTCGAGGCAGGGTCGCACTACATAGCTCAGGCCAGCCTTGCGCTTGCACTGTAGCCCAAGGGGGCCTCGAACTCACAACGCTCCTCCTACCTCAGCCTCCCAAGTGTTGGGATTAAAGGTGTGCGCCACCACGCCCGGCTGAAACTACTTTTTTAACTAGGTTCTTGTTTTACATTCTAGTAACCAGAATCAGCAAATTGCCAAAATCACCTATTCCGAGTTCATATCTCCTTCAAGTAAAATGAACTTATCTGAGAGAAATAAGAACTCTGCCAGACTGATCTCTTAAATTTAATATATGAAGAACTGATATTACTTTCCTAAATACCTCAAAATAACTATATTCTGGCATACCCAGTCATCACTACTTAGGGAATGTCTTTCTTTCCCCACTCCACTTCTACTTTTATTACTTTGTAATGCCAACCACCTTGACACTTCTTTCCTTCAAAATCACAAAACAACTACAAAAATAAAAATCTCTTCCATCTACAAGAAAAAAAAAATTAGTTACAAGAGGGAATGAAAAGGAAAATGAAATACTCTGGAAATAAGGATGAAAATATACGTGCTCAAAGAAACTATAAAGAGCCCAACTGGAGAGCCTCAAAATCAATTTGACTGGCAGCGACATCCTCCATGGTGAAAGGGAAAAGAGAAACACGTCAGGCAGACAAGCATGCATTCTCTGGTGGCTTCTTATATGGCAAATCTTTTAGGCTAACAAAGGACTCAGAGGAGAAACAGAAAGTATGAAAACAAAAGCAAAACATCTCACAAAGCTTCATACATTCCAAAGATCAATTTCATAGGATTTTCATTCCTGAAAGAACCAGGAATAAAAGACTGCTCATATACTGCTTTCTTGACAGGAACCATCCCTCATCTTATAACTGATCATCCAAATTTCTAAAAATCTGTATGCAATCGCATGTAAATTAACACGTAAGCACTATTACTGAAAATTATTTGCTGGTAAAAGAGTGTCCTTTGCAGAATACTAAGTAAGACTTACAATTAAAACTAATTTTAATTTAATTAACTGCATCATTATAACCTAACACAGTGGTGGCAAACCTACTATGCACACATATCACAGCGAGCCATTTGTAAAACTGAAAGCTCTAAGAGGTTGACCATCACTGAACAGAAGGCTGAGATTTTCAGTATCACTACCTTCACCCAGCCTTCAACACCTCCTTCCTAACTATCATAACAGCCTGACAATCATTTTCTCTGCCTCAGATATCCCTTGCTTCCCAGTCCCCTTCTCTCTAAACACTGCAAAAAAAGTAACCTTCCTATGAAACATGGCTTCAAACGTGCTGGCTCCTTGTCAAAAGTCTTCAAGGTTTCCACTGGAAGATAAATTCCTAACTCTTTAGTCAGTATTCAATTAAGTAGTAGCAGCCTATATTTCCACTCTTTCTTTAATTATTCATGTTCATGAAGCTT
>RJWM01048387.1:0-11524 GCA_004363535.1 Dasyprocta punctata
AAAAAAAATGGTGGTGTGCAGATGATAAAAATTCAAAATATTTTCACAGGAAAATTTTACCTAATATTTTATAGATATTTGTTTATTGTTTAGTCAAGATATGGAATAGCTCAATTCATTGATATTTTTCCATCCAATATATTTATTATACTTTTGTAGTTTTTTCTTGTGCTTATTACATCTAGTGTTGAACCTCTTATTTATGGGCTTTTAACATTGTAAAATTCTTGTATCACTTTGAGGGCTACATATATTATACAGTTTATGATTTCCAGTCCAGTTGTTTATATCTGATACACAGTTACATGGCATATTATTATATGTTAAGAGAGGGATGTTCTCTGTGATGGAATATTTTAGTAATTCCATTAGATTTTTGTTGATACTTTAATTTTTCTAGCATGCCATGATGTTATATGCAAGTAAAGACACATTTATGGTTCCATCTTAATCTCTGCTCATTACTTTTTTAGTTTTTTGTTTTGTCTTTATTCAGTGACAGGATTTTATGATTTTTATTCTCTAGATTTTATTGTATTGGATTACATTAATTTTTCAATACTGCTTTTGATACTTTTAACAATTTCTCCTCCCTTTTCTATAATCTGCATAAATAATGAACAATTAAATTTCCTACTTGTTGAGTAAGTTTAATTTTTATGGTGCTACTATTTCTCTAACTTTCTGATGTTGTGATTTTTGTTCTTTTCTAATATGTAATTCATTGTTTCTAGTTTCTTCTGAAGCAGCCATATCTGGGTCCCTGAAATAATATGCCCCATATATTCATTTTCATTCTTATATTTACTCTTCAATATTTAGTCAAGCCTTGCATTTGATTCATGTGTCTTTTTTTTTTTTCATGTGTCTTTTAAAAATTTAGGATTTCATGTCTAATGCTTAGTATTTTAAATTGTTTCTACTATTGGTGTCAAATTTCATTTTAATAGGCAAGAGAGCTTGCTTTACACAGTTTTTATTACTTTGAACACATTAAATTTTTTCTTCTTTTTCTGACTTTTCTTATGTTTACACTACATAATGATTACATTTATGGCAGGGAGTTGGTACATGTCCATAACATATTTGAATTATTTTCCCCCTAGAAACTTGATCTCTACTATTGATCTAAAGATGGTCTGTTTGAGTGAATATTTCTTGTGATTCTGTGAAGAATTTCTACTATGTAGTTATTAGATAAACTATTATGCAACATCCAGTCAATCCCGAGGAAGCATGATGTTGTTAATTTTAACTGTTTCATTACAGATTTTTCCTCCCTCTTCAGTAATCTGTTACTGATGGAATTGTTTTGACATATTCAGTCATAAGTTGCAAATGAATGATATTTCTCTTCATAGTCATGTTTTGCCTCATGTAATTTGATGCTCTGTTGAGTAGAGTAATGTTGTAATCAGGATTTATAGGAGAATATATTTAACACAGGACACATAATTTATAGGATTTTTTTTTATAATATTCACCCAAAAGTATCAAATGTAGAGTAGTTCAGTAGATCTATTCACATGCCAGAGACCCGAAGAATCGAGCTAAGGGCCTTCAATCCATTACAATGTCCTGTATAAGTCCCACTGAAGAGCTAAAGCCTATGGCAGTATTGTCCACAAGTCCAGCTAGAGGCCTGGAGCCCACAATGATGTCTCATCAAGTCTGTATCAAGGATCTGCACTGAGAGGGGCAACAGATCAGTGGTGGAAGCTAGAAACTGCACCACTGGGGTGAAGGATCTGTGCCACCAGGCTGAGTGATCTGTACTAGAGCCAGGAAGTGATGCTAAAGGTAAGGACCAGAGCATCTCTGAAGAGAACAGAAGCCACCCACAGCAAGAGTGAAGATCCAAGCTCTCCTGATACTAACAGCTGATTTTATGTCAGGAAAACCAGCAGGCCAAGCTTCTCCAGCAGTAGCATACCGCCTTCCCCTTCAGTTCTCCTTTTATGTCATTGGCAAGAATCCCCAGGTGGGCCTTCAACCCTGAAGCATGCTGATTCATTCTGGTTGGGTGTTCCAAGTTAACCATTAGTTAATCCACTAAAAACATGTATCTAGGATTGTTCTTTTTAGAGAACTGATTTTTACATCATTATGTGATCACTGGAATTATTTTGACATACTTGGACTAACGTCAATAATGTAACTTCTGCAGATTTTGTTGAATCTTGGTAGACCACTGTGTCTTTTTGCATAGGTTTCCATGTAATCTACCCTCTTCAGTGTCAAACTAACAACCACTCTGATTGAGTCATTTGTTGGGATACTCAATCTAAAGTGGTGCAAGAATCAGAGAAGGGAGGCAGCAGAGTAGAAAAAGTTTAATGCGGGCACGGTGGGAGCCATCACAGAAAGGACTCTGTGACGACTCTGCAGACAAAGGAGTGGAGCAAGCTTATATAATGTTGGGTAAAGGAGGGGTTTGGGAAGCTGAAGTAACTTCCTTAGAAGTTAATGGCCTAATGGGATTGGACTAAGCTCGGGCAGAGGCGGGAGTTAGGCAGTCGATGTAACTTCCTTGGGAGGTAGTGAGGCGGGATTTAGGAAGTTGACGTAACTTCCTTTATGAGGTAGTGACCGGTGGTTGGGCTATTTTTCATGTGTGGGCTTTGCCAAGGGTTTACTGGAAGAAGGAGTTGTGGAGATTGCTGGGAAGAAGGAGCACTGTCGCCATTATGGCTGGGTGGATCTTGGCGCGGGGAGGGGGGGGACCCTCTCACACTCGTGTCCAAGTGGGCACAGCTTTGGGTCTATAACCCAACTATGTGGAATTGATCAGTTCTGTCTTTCTCTGACAGCCAGTCCAGTCCTTCTTATGGGCCGTGTAGAGTTTGACCTTTGCTTCCTGGCGGGTCTGTGGGTCTCTTGTTTGCAACTGTGCTGCTTTACCTATTGATGCCCAGTGTGTGGCTGTTGTCTCATCTTTTCATTTGTGAATGCAGACAGGTACAGATTAATGTGTATTTCCTATTGGTGATTTAGTGCTTAAATATTTTGCAATAAATTTTATTTTCCAAATTGTTAGACTGAATGGTAATAATGCAAATAACCTGGAAATATTCAGAAATTTTTTTCACTGGGCTTCGGCAATGAGTGAGAGCACTCAGGTGATTGTTATCCTGCCTGACTCAACCCTCTCTTGCCCCATGGATGACCACTCTCCCATTTTGGTTACTTTCCTAAATTTACCATTTGTGCTTTTCTATGAAAAGTGTTCTTTTGGTTCCCTCCTTTGGAATTTTCCATAGGTGATTATTATACATTTGCAAAGAGAAATTATTTTTTCTTTCACTATTGTTCACAAGTGTTGATAGGAGAATCAAGAGCCAAGTACTTTCTCATCCATTTCATTGGTCATGTGATGTAGGATTTTTTCAACTTTTCTCTAAAGAGTCACATCTCTCTTTAGGAATAATAGTGTATTCCCTGCTTGTTAAAGAAAAGTTACTCTTCTGAACATTTTGGTAAACTTTTAAGTAAAAGTAATGAGTGCAGTGTAGAAATTGATTCTCCATTCCCTCATAAGTGTATCCTTAATGTGTTCTTCCATACTTCCATTTTCTTTAGTGATTTTCTAAAAACAGTCTGGTCCTTGTTATTTATTCCTTGTCTTCACGTGAGTTAGATATGTCATAGTCATATTTTTTAGACTGGTGATTATTAATCTCTACTCTCTGTGCAAAATCTTTATACTGTGTATACACTAAATATTTTCTTGTCATGTTTATATCTCATGTTTTTAACTTATTTCAATTTCTCATTCCAGTTCTGACAATTACTTCATTTTCTTTTAAGGAACATCTTTTTTCACATATAAAAACTTATTTCATTATGAATTCTCAAGGTATTCAAGGTTATCTTTCCCATTTCAATCTGTAAATTAATTGTTGCATGTAGAATAGAAGACTATACAACCCAGGTTCCCACATACATACTTGTTTCTCTTTTTTTGTTGTTGTTGGTACTGGGGATTGAACTCACAACCTCACACCTATCAGGCAGATGCTTATGCCACTGAGCTAAATCCCTTGCCCTATTTTTTGAGACAGGGTTTCACTATGCAGTTCAGGCTGGCCTTGAACTCACTTTGTAGCCCAGGCTGGTCTCGAACTGACAACGATCCTCCTGCCTCAGCCTCCCGAGTGCTGGGATTACAGGCATGTGCCACCATGCCTGGCTATACCTGTTTCTCCTTGCACATGTATGAAACAGATTGTGAATCCTTCCAGAGATCGAACACCAGGTCTACCCACAATCAGTATTCCACATACCTGTCAACCCACTGAATTTTGTGTTTCATTCTTGAGATCTATTTGTCCTTCTGTCTAATAATAGTAGAATTTGAAGGTGGAATTTGAATGTGTTTTGTATTTATTATGGAAGATACCAACCTTCTTGGTTAGAAGGTATTGAATGTTGTCAGAAATGTATTATATAGTAGAGCTATGATTTTTTAAACATATCAAAGGTGTCTTATACAGTGACTTCTTTTTTTTGAAGTTTTACTTTGTTGGGAGTTTGATTCAGGGCCTTTGTATTTCAGAAAGTTATGTAACTGAGGCTAGCCTCAAACTCAACTCAGTTCTTCAGAATCAGCCTCCAAAGTGTTGGGATTGTAGGCATGTACCACTGAAACTGGTAGAACTTTTCTTTTTTGTGCCTCATTACTTTATGATATATTGTTTTTATTTTTTTATTTTTATTTTTTTTTTCGGAACCAGGATTGAACTCACAAACTCGTGCCTGTCAGACACGCAGGCGCTTAAGTCACTGAGCCAAACTCCCGGCCCTATTTTGTGATATATTGGTTATCAGTGCATATAATACATTTAATGCATCTTACCCTCAGGCCGTTCTAGAATTTTTTTTTAATTTTATTTTAATGATAGTAAAATCCAACAAAACAACAGAACAAAGTCATTCAAAACAAAGCAGTAGAATTGGTACAGAATTTCAAAGCAGGATACTAGGAAAACCATAGCTACTATAGTATATCTTGTTGTCTTCACAATAGTTGTCCATTCCATCAGGTATAGCAAAATCAAACCAAAACCAAAACAGAATATTGAATAAAGCAAAACAGTGAGAACAATATTGGGGCTCAAAGACAAGATAGAAGGGAACCCCCATATTTGCTAAATTGCATATTGTCATCCTCCTGAGAGATTCTCAGACTGCTGGCCCCAGGCCTGCAAAACCAACCAAACAATACAAGCATTTAGATGCTTTATGTATCTTAGTTGCTATCAACTTAGCTGGTCCCCTGAACCAGCAGGTTGCTTACAGAGTGGGGTGGAGTGTTGATTCATGGGAGGTGCTGAATTTTCTCTTCCTGGAACCCATTGCACCACTTACCAGGAAGGCTGGCTAGTTGTCTTCTGGTTGGATCTTCCCTGACCCAGCATGGCGGGTTCTCAGGAGATACTGATCTTTTTCCCACCCTAGAATTTCTTCTATCTGAGTGGAAGGTGGTCACTTGGTGACATGGAGCTATAAGATAATTTGTAGCCCTTGCCTATTTTCATTGTTCATACACGTTGCAATATTACTGTTTTTACATTTACATTTTAGTTATTATGTGTATACCATATTTGATGTTCAATGATGTTTTTCCTATGAAACCAAATTCAAGTTTCAAAATGCTGCTTAAGTATATCACAGAAAGACACTCGGTGCCATAAATAATAAGATTTGAAAAGAGATATTATCTGTAGTGTATCAAAGTATTTTGTTGGATTTTTATCTGCCCCTGTGCTTTGTGCATAGTGGTCTTGTAGGCTCTCACTGTGAGCTTTGCCTTAGAGACACTGCAGATACCCTTGCAGTGACCCAGCAGAAGAACCAGTGCTCCTGTTCTGCTGTTCAATTAGCATGGAGGTGCAATGCACCATCAGAATTGCTGTCTGAAAAAAATGTGCATATACACAGAATGAATGACCAAGACATATAATTATGATTTGAAGAATTCAACCACCATTGAGCTGTTTTTGTTTGTTTTTTGTTATTGTTGTTGTTTTGTTTTATTTCATTGAGACAGTGTCTCACTATGTAGTTCAGGCTGGCATTGAACCCACTCTGGAGCTCACACTAGTCTTGAACTTGTGGCAGTCCTCCTGCCTCAGCCTCCTGAATGCTGGGATTACACATATATACCACCACAATTTATTCTCAATGCAAGATATTATTAGAAGAATTAAGATATTCCAGGCTGTGATTCTCAATCTTCCTTTGAGAATTGTATGTCTGATCCTTTAGCAGGCAGTGACCTTTGAGAATGTGGCTGTGAACTTCACCAATGAGGAGTGGGCTTTGCTGAATCCATCCCAAAAGAAGCTCTACAGAGATGTGATGGGGGAAACCTTTAGGAACATGGCTGCTATAGGTAAGGATGACATCTCTTTCTCACTTATGCAATCAGAAAATATTCTTCATTGCTCATTATGTTTCATTGAAAAAATTAAAAAATATTTTCAAGAATGTCTCATGCCTGGTTACATTTTATCATGAATCTAATTGAAATCTCTTAATTTGTATATATTATTATAATGAGTCTTTATATTTCTATGTCTACAATTCAGGAAGAGCTGGGGATAACCAGGAAGTTGAAAATGAATGCAAAACTTACTGGAGATATCTAAGGTAATTTGCACTCACAAGGAGAAATAATGTTCCTCTGGAGTCGGTGTGTGAGCAGAAGCATGACAGCCAGGGAAATGAGTGAAGATCAATTTAATGTCAAAAATATTCTCCAAAGGTGTATACAGCTTGAGTATGTATGATCTTAATTGCATCATGAAAATGTCTGAAATTGCTTTTAGGTATAGTGTATAGATGAATATGAAAAGAATAAATTTTGAGTTTTGACAGGAACCCTTATTTAGCATACTTATTATGGATACATGTAAATCTAACACATTCAGTACCTAAGCACTGCTAACCTTCAAGCAGTGTTCAAAGTAAAACTGAATGCCAGTTATTTAATATGTGTTTTCAAGCCATTCTCCAAAGAATTGAGTCCATTCTGATTTAAGATTCTTAGTAGGCTGGTGGATCACTAAGTGTAGTCACTATGATAATCAGTACACAGATGTCTCTAAAAGTTGGTCCTTGCATACTTCTCCTGGGTATATTCTCAAAAGAGTAAAAATCACCATTTTATACAGATCCATGTGTACCCATACTCCAAGTAGTTCATTTTACAACCAGTGAAGGCCTTAAGTTATCTCAGATATCTATCACTGGATTCATGGATGAAAAAAATGGTTATAAACTCCATGTGACTGTTTATTCTTATAAACCCAGCACTCTGGGAAGCAGATTTTGCAGAATGGCAAATTGAAGCTCTCCCGGAACAACTTAATCATCACTGACAATGTCTCAAAGTAGGAAATAAAAAAGCTGGAGATTTTGTGCTAAGACCTGTTTCATTCCTTGCACTGAAAAGAAAAAGTAAATGTGCTATATAATCAACTTAAAGATATATAACACCATGTCATTTACCAAGAGAAATAGGTTGGTCTTCCCATAAAATTCAGTGAAATAACTCAGCTATAAAATGGGAAATGTCACATGGTTTCCCTTACATGAGAAATCAAAATATAAATTAGAGTAAAATAAAGGAAAGTTGATAAAGAAAGGAAAGACTAGCCAGGTGTGGTGGCACACTGCTGTAATCCCAGCACTTGGGAGGCTGAGGCAGGAGGGTCGTTGCAAGTTCGAGAGTAGTCTGGGCTAAAAGGTGAACCCAAGGCAAGCCTGAACTGTAGAGTGCGACCTCGTCTCAAAAAAAAAAAAAAAAAAAAAAAAAAAAAAAAGACTGACCTTTTGGAGAAGGAAAAGACAGTAAGAAGAGAATGGGGAGAGAAAGGGGGAAAGGTATCAGAATGATCAATGTGTGATACACGTATGTACCCATTGCCCAAAATGAAGCTAAACATTCTGTATTTCAAATTATACCAAATTCAACATTCCCAAATGAGTACCACTCTTTTAAAAACAGCTGTTTTGAGTGTATCCTGCAAAGTAGTCAGTTAATTCATTGTCCACATTTCTTAGTGGGCATCAAAAATGAACTTGTTCTGGTATATCATTAATACACAGACCCATTTCTTTACAGAAATGACAAGATAGGAAAATACTGTGGACACAAAGCTTGGAATCAGTATGAAGAAACATTTCCTTGCACTCCAGATGCTAATGTGTGCATGAACGAAATAGATACACACGATGATGTTGAGATACATGAAACACATTGCAATGGAGGGGAACCTCATGTATGTAAGCAATGTGGGAAATGTAATATAGGTGGATATTGTCAAATACATCAAAATCTTTGCACTGGACAGAAACCCTATGTATGTAAGCACTGTGGGAAACCTTCCCTTTCACCCAGATCTTGTCAAATGCATGTAAAGCTTCACACTGTGGAAAAACCCGATGTGGGTAATCAATGTAGAAAAGCTTTCAGCATAAAATGTCATTGTCAGACACTTGAAAGAATTCACACTGGGAGGAAACCCTATGTATGCAAAGAATGTGGAAAAGCTGTCACTATGGATGGAGATAGTAAAATACGTAAAGGACTTCACAGTAGGGAGAAACTCTATGTATGTAAGCAATGTGGGAAAGCTTGCAGCAGGTATAGTGATCATAAAATACATGAAAGAACTCACACAGGAGAGAAACCCTATGTATGTAAGCAATGTGAGAAAGCTTTCACCACAAGCAGCTCTTGTCGGGCACATGAAAGAATTCATACTGGGGAGAAACCCTATATATGTAAGCAATGTGGGAAAGCTTTCTCCAGATACAGCTCTTGTTGGACACATGAAAGAATTCATACTGGGGAGAAACCCTATATATGTAAGCAATGTGGGAAAGCTTTTGGGACAAAAGGCAATTATCAATCACATGCAAAAATTCACACTGGGGAAAAACCCTATGTATGTAAGCAATGTGGGAAAGCTTTCAGCACTTACAGTGATCATAAAATACATGAAAGAACTCACACAGGAGAGAAACCCTATGTATGTAAGCAATGTCAGAAGGCTTTCACCACATGCAGCTCTTGTCGGATACATGAAAGAATTCATACTGGGGAGAAACCCTATATATGTAAGCAATGTGGGAAAGCTTTCAGGACAAGATACAATTATCGAGCACATGAAAAAATTCACACTGGGGAAAAACCCTATATATGTAAGCAATGTGGAAAAGCTTTCAACAGAAACACTCATTGTCAAAGACATGAAAGAACTCACACTGGGGGGAAACCTTAGGCATGTAAAGAATGCGGGAAAAGTTTCACCACACATGAATACTGTAAAATACATGAAAGAGTTCATACTGGGGAGAAACCCTATGTATGAAAACAATGTGGGAACCTTTTAAAACAAACAGTCCTTGGTGAAAACATGAAAGAATGCATTCTGTGAAGAAACATTGTGTAGGTAAGCAATGTGGAAAAGCAGGCCCAGTTGAATGTAAAATACACCAAAGACCTCACACTGGGAATTAATCATATATAAGCAAAGTATGAATACTTTCAGTACATATCGTGATTGCCACATTTATGAAAGAAAACTTACTAGGTAGAAATCCTGTGTAGATAAGCAGTGTGGGAAAGATGCCAGTCCAAACACATTTTTAAATACCGTTAAGAAGCCTCATTGGACAGAAACTTTTTCGATGTAATCCTACTTTGAAAATCTTGTGACAATTTCTTCTGTATTGGAGACCTGAAGAAACAATTAATGCACAAATTCGGTGTCAATATTTCTTCACATATTTTCCAGAAATTAGATCCCAAGTGGAGCTATCCTAAATTAAATATGTTATGTCATTTTCAGTAAATCACTTATAAATATCTAGATTACATATCTGTAGGGTTTAATATGAAAATATTGAGTTGACATAAATTTGCATTTTTGAGTCTGTGCTTAACTATAGTGTCTTTTAATTAAACATACTGAATTGAAATGTACTTTTTACTTTCAAGTATGGTTAGTGTGTATGTAGTTAATGTTTTGTTGTTAAAATTCAGAGGTATAGGCCACCAGAAAACTTAATTTTTATTTTTTTGTTAATTGGAATTTTGCCACTATGTTTTTTAAAATTTTTTATTTACTCCATTTTTGTGTATCAAATGATGCTTCTGAATGTGATGCCACATTTCATATTAAGATATATATTTTCAGAGGCTTCTGAGCATGTGTTTTTGACAAAGAAGAGTTGTTTTTCACATAACTCGTAGTTTAGCGAATGTTACATTATTCATGTTGTGGTAGAATACTTGCTTATATCCTATCAGTTCTGATTGCCCCAGACCAGCTGAACCATAGTTAGTCTTCAAAAGCGTATAGTAATGAAGACAAATTATAGTAATGTTTCCAGAAAGTATAAACAATGGTATGATTTATCAGTAACAACACTTTTTTTTTATTTAAGAGGAAAAAAAGACACATATAAGAAAGACAAAAAGCAAAAGAGACAACCAAACAACTAGAGTAAATGCACAACAGTAACATTATAGGTTTACAAAACAGGATGATAGAAACTTGACAATGGTTCCAATATTGAGTATCCTAACCTTCAACACGGTTGTTTACATTAACAGATATAGACATGTAAAATTGATCTTATCATATGAGTATTAACTGTTCTTTCTCAATAACTAATACATTCAGCAGTATGTTCATTTTAGTTATCTTACATATGCATATATACAGATTTATATCTTTTCCTTTTCCCTTCCCTCTTTTCCCCTTTTCCCTTCCCAATTACTTTTGCTCTTTGAGCAGTTTTTTACCCTTACATAGTATTTATTATAGATATTGGATCATATATACTTTTTCAGTTTCTTACATTAGGGAGACAATACGGTATTTACACATGTGGGTTTGATTTATCTCACTTATGAGCATGGTCTCAAGCCGTGTCCATTTACTTGTAAAAGTCTCAATGTAATCTTTCTTAATAGCTGAGTAGTAGTCCATTGTATAAAAATACCACATCTTTTTTATCCATTCTTTGATTGATGGGTGCTTGGGTTGTTTCCAAGATTTGGCTATTACAGACTGGGTTGCTATAAACATGGGTGCACAGATATCACTGTGGTATGATGTTTTCAATTCTGGGAAAATGCCCAGAAGTGGGATAGCTGGGTTGAATGGGATCTCTAATCCTAGCTTCTTGAGGAATCTCCACACTGCTTTCCACAGTGGTTGCACCAGTCTACACTCCCACCAACAGTGGAGAAGAGTTCCTTTTTCCCCACAGCCCCTCCAGCATTTGTTGTTGGTTGATTTTTTTTATCTTGGCCATTCTTTCTGGAGTGAGATGGAATCTCAGTGTTGTTTTAATTTGCATTTCCCGAATGACCATTGATGTTGAACATTTTTTCATATATTTATTTGCCATTTGTATTTCTTTCTCTGAGAAGTGTGTGTTCATCTCAGATGCCCATTTTTGGATTGGGTCCTTGAATTTTAGGGGCCTGATTTCTTTTAATTCT
>RJWM01048388.1:0-11515 GCA_004363535.1 Dasyprocta punctata
CTTTGCACAGGATGAGGATGTTTACAAAGTAAGAACCCTGGCTCCCTGCTGAGTCTCTCAACTAAACTTTTGGCCTTCTCAAATTGACACAATGGCCAGGTAAATGCTTATGCTCTACACCCCAGGATGTAGAGCTGCTGCCTTACTTAATTAAGCTGCTAGACTTCTCAAGTTGACACAATGTATAAACCCTAACACCAATAAAAAAAACTTTCCCAGTTTTGTGACTCTCCTCTGTTTTTGCTTTCTCCTTTACTGCTTTTCAGTCTACATTTTAAATAAACTAGGGAAACGGTGTGTGGGAGATTATCTGTAGTTATCCAGCTAAGAATTCAGTGTCATCTCTAGGGTGTTTTTGGGAGACTGGTGAAGGAGATGAAGTATAAAAGAGAAAGCCATGTGAAGACAGGCAAAGATGTGAGTGAAGGGACCACGAGTCCAGGAACCAGGACAAGGCAAGGTTGATCTTTAGAGCCTGTAGGGGAACATTGCCCTTTTTACTCCTTCATTCAGGCACACAGTGACTTTGTGCTTTGGAGCTTTTGGCCTTTGCAAGTTGCAGTGTTGAGCTAGCAGAGTGTAGCAATGTAGGGCAGTAATTTGATGATGTGGAAGATACCTCACTGGTCCAGTTTGCAAAGAATAGTGACTGTAGGCAGTGTACTACTAGGAAAGCTGGCCTTAAAAGACCACTGTCAGAGGACCTGTAGATGTGGTGCTTAGGTGATCCAGGAAACGAGACTGCAAGCAATAGAGAGAAAGTGGCCTGAATTAAATGTGCGCAGCAGTTTTGGAGGTGGTATACCGTGCATGCAGACCCATCAATGTCAAGAGAAGTTGCCACCATAATTGAAGGACACTCAGGTTATAGGTGGAGACTGGGAGCTCTGAGCCACTTGAGTCCTTTCAGAGACAGGCTGAGATTCTAAGAAGGGACACTTGAGATTGCTGTGACCCTCACCTGCTTAGTGCACTCCTGAGTGTGTCTGGGCCCAGAGGCAGACCTTCCCCCAGTAGAAAAGCTACTCATACGTTTCAGCAGAGCATTGTACCCATGAATGGTGATTCTCAAAGTCATAGGTAGGATTCAGGGCTTTGTCATCCTTCCACCCCGATTTCTGAGTCCCATAGGCCTCTCCTCAGATGCTCACATTCCTTGAAAGTCCTAATCCAGTCTCCTGTTGATGAGTGGTCAGAAGGGATTCAGGCATCTCATGGCCTAGGTTTTAGTGGTTTTTCTCAGTACTGTCCTCAGCTTCTTGCCCAGCTTGCTGCCCTGCTCCTCACTCCTGTTTGTCCGGGTGGACTTTGCTCCTTGCAGCCTTCATGGTATTGCTCAGTGTTACATTTTTTCAGTGCTTCTGCAAACCAGACTAGAGGTCAGATTGAATTCCTCACATGCAGCAGAGAAATCTGCAGGGAACTTCTCCCTTCCCTTGGGTATATTTGAACTTGTGGTAGTCTTAGTATCCTTGGGAGGGTGGGCTACAAGGGTCTGCCTCTAGGAATCCAACTGCTTTTTGGGCCAGAAGCAGTCAGAGTTTTCCCTGGTTTGGCCAAATAAAACCTAGGATTGGTCCTGATTCATCTGTGGTGGCTCCTAGTAAGATTGTGAGCAAGACTCAATGAGCACACCCCCAGATTTTCTCAATTGGCATGACAACCCAAAGCTTGAGGTGGCTTGTGATTGCTCCCTAGGGTGACCCACAGTTACTTAGAGAGTGCAGGAGAGCTCTTGAGATGATCTGAAGGACCAACTGAGGACCCATGGTAGAAATTGTCACCGGATCCCAGGCAGATAGAAGTCTCAAACATCACAAATCATGGTGCCACACAAGAAGTATAGACCATTCAAAGTGCCACAGTTGGGAGCAGTATGCACCATCAGATCCCCACCTCAGCTGAGCATCCAGGAGGATGGAAATGGGGATCAACCAGAGCCTTGATTTTCTTGTCAACTTTTGAGCTTGAGAGCCGACCCATATTGCACCTGGAGGTCTACGCTATAATTTTCACAAAATGGCCCTAGTTCTGAGGCTCATAGTTAGTGTATGGAGTGCAAATTAAGGCATGCGCAGAATCTTTCCCTTGAACCCAGCTTGAACAAGACCTCTTGTTCTAAGGAAGGGTGCTCCCAGCAATGCAGGAAGTGTTTGTTCCTCCACATCCAGATCATCTTGGCATTCATGGGTCACACTTTGTCTTGCCTCACCCAAGACATGATCACTAATGTATTGGGATGCCCACATGCCATGGAATGAGACTAGTCATTCATAGAATGTAAGTTCTTCCATGGACTTATCCTCTTGTCTCAATATCCCTACCCTGGGGGTGGTGCAGAAGGGAAGGCAGAAGGAAGCCAGAGGAAAGTGGGTAATGCAAAGTCATCATTCTTCAGCAAAGACCAAGACCAACATGAAGATAAGGACAGTGAGCCTGAGAAGATGCCACATGATATGAGTTTGGTGTGGCATCAGTGCAATAAAAATGGATTCTGTGCAATTTTTGTGCTTCCCTCACCACCTATGCTCACCCCCAATCCACCTGTTTTCCCCTCTGTGAAAAGAGTGGTTCTGCTGGTATGCCAGCCCAACACAGGGCATCAAAGATCTGAGATGTCCCTAAGAAAAGTTGCCTCTGACCCTCTCTCTCTCTTTCTCTCTCTCTCTCTCTTTCTTCTGTTCTTTCTGTGTTTGTTTCTTGCTTGTTTGCCTATTTTTGTTTTTTCTTTCTTTCATTTTTTCCCTCACACTCTCTGTCTCTGTCTCTCTTTCTCTATCCATGACTTGTCCTCTTATTCTTCAACTTCTTCCTCTTCCTCCCCCTCTTCTTATTTTCTCCTCCTGTATCTACTTCTTCTACTCCTCTCTCTTCCTTCTCCTCCTCTTCTTCATCTTTAGTTTTTTTCTCCTTCTCCTTGCTTCTCTCTCTCTATGTCCCTCTTTCCTTAGTCAACTTAAACCCAGTGCTTTTGAACCAAGCTCTATCATCTAAGTTTTCACAAAGCATTTTGTTAAAAGTCATACAAATATTAAAGAAAAAAACATGAATTATCCCACAAATATTCAAAAGAACTTCTTTTAAAGTGCAAAAATATTTAGTGCTTTAAATAGAAGTATAGCTTTTAAGACTCTAAAATTATCCCCAAAGAAATAACTTTTTACTAGTTCTGATATTTTATAAATACAATAATGTGACTCCATGTTACAAGGTACACAATTGGACAATTCCAATTTTGTCATTTCATAGCTTTGAAACACTGACAAATTTCACCATAGAATATGCACTGTATTTATGAAGATATGGCATGGCGGTTTCAATGCATACTTGTATGTTGCTGATCTAACAACTACCAAAGAACCACAGCTACACATATAAATCCAGAATCAGATCACTCAACCTTTGTACTGCAGAGACAATGAGACAAACACACACTTTTTTCAAACAGAAGACATGAAGATCTCATTATATGTACGCTTCATGGAATTCAGCCTTGACATTAGAGGAATAAACACTATGTGCTGTGACATAGAAGGAAAAATATGTGGGTTTACAGGACATAAAAGATAAAAAAAAATTTTTACAGGACAGTTATAGAAATGTCTTTTCTGAGACTTAAATTTTTTACCTTTTCTGATTGTTTAAATACATTGCCTATATTTTAAAGAAGATATTTAAAAACTAATCTCAAATCACAAACTATCTAGCTTAAGAAAACTTCACATATCATGCAAATTTAACACAACTCTTAAAAACTCTTACGCATTTTGTTTGAAACACAAAACTGGACCTGTATTCTGAGACCCCTTCATTAATAGGCAGAACCATGCATGTGACTTCCTGAAAGTAAAGTAACGTGAACTCAAAAAGCTCAGCAGCAGGTTTGGAAAACTTCTGCCGAGGAAGCCAAAGCGTAGCACCTGAACAAGGCCTGATGTGGAAGCTCTGACTCTATCCTTCCTGTGACCTGAAGTGATAGTGGTAAGGAATCCAGCACCATTGACATGTGGGTGTGAAGGAGGACCACATAAATACCTAACTCAAGTCAATAAACATGTGACCATAGCACAAAAGTAAGGCCCACCAATGGTTTTCTAGAAAAGTTTCAGAGGAGATGATTAGGAGCAAACTCTGCTTTCTTTAGAAAGACACAAAAGTTTGTTCTGTGTTTTTGAGCTATGCTCCAGGGTCATCACTGCCACCATGGGCGCAGGCAACATAATTTGTCTTGAGCCTGGCAGACAGAATTGTTTTACTAAACAGTATTTAAACCAGGCAAGTTGATCTATGCATGTAATCCCAGTACTCTTGGAGGTTGAGTCAGGAGAAACACTGGAATTTGCAGGTCAATCAGGGTTACCTAGTGTTCTGAGGCAGCCTGAACCACATAAGGGTAACTCACTTCAAAGTACTGAAAACTATTCAGCAATTGTCTAGATGTCTTATTTGTCCACACAGTAAACACTAGAGAAGCCAGCATAGCACAGATGAGAATATTTGAAAAGTGCCTTTGCTATGAACACTTCAATGAGCTTATTTTTAATATTAGTGCTTCCCAGATTTTTGCCCAGCATTAAAATCCACCAGCACAAGCCAGAGTCAAAAGCAAGGTGGGAAGACTGCTCCAAAGAAATCAGAATTGTTAACCACAATGAGTCTCATCACAACATTAGCAGTCACAATAAATTGAATGAATCCCAGTTCAATCACCCAGTCCCTAAGCATCCCAGAAGGAGGCTTTGCAATGTCATGGTAACCCAAGCTCACAATATCACAAGGAAGTGGGTCTGTGACCACTTGACAAAGAGAATATTTTTTACTTTATTTTAAAAAGCAAAACAGAAAGATACCGTCCAGATGCTGGAATATAGCAACATGGGGAAGACAAGGAGGAGGAAGGCGGGTCCTCTGGACCCAGGAAGAATATAAAGCAAGAACTGAAGCCCACAGAAAGAGTGGAAAGAGGCACTTATACAAGGAGGGCGGTGGCTGGCAGCACCTCTGCCCAGAGCCGGACCTGCTCCATGAAAGGAGTTGCTGGAACCTGGGGACACATGGTCACAGAGCTGGGCCCATGGTGGCAGTGATGACCCTGGAGGCCCCTGCCCAGGGAGGCGGCGTTAGAGGAGAGTGGCAGTGGACAGGGGGAGCAGACCTGGAGGACTGGACTGGCTAATGGTGAGTGCACACACCCTGAAGCCCCGCAAGGGAGAGTGAGGAACTGGCAGCCATTTGGGGACTGGAGCCGCTCTTTATTGGGCACAGTCCTGTGGAGGTTGATCCGACCGAGCCCCGGAGGGTCCCGGCGGGCGACCAGCTCAGTCTGGAGATCACGGCTCCATGGGCACCCTAGGGGTGATAGTAGAAGATTTGCAGATAAGGGGCCCAGGTTCCCAGGCAACGGCCCTGACCCCACACACTGTCCCAGACATCGGGGAGCCAAGGTGGGCTGGGGAAAGGCAGCAGACAGTGCTGTAACAGCGCACCCAGTGGTAATCATCAGATATCCACAATCAGCACTGGCTAGAAGAACCAGTCTAACTTTAAGAAATTATAGACAACACGAGTAATACCAAAATCCCCAGTACACCCTTGTCCAGAAAAACCCAGGAATATGTCAAGACAAAGAAGCAAAAGGCAATCTCTGGCCTCCAATTCAAGCAGAAAAAATCCAGTAGAAACAAACCCAGAAGAGGTTGAGAGTCCCACAACTAATGTCTCTGAGGTGATGACAACTGAAGTAAAGAAACAACTTCATGAGGCTATAAAAGAAATTAGCACAGAAATACTAACTCAACTAAAAGAAGAAATGAAAAACATAATAAAAGAATTGCTAGACATCTCTAAAGGAGACATAGATGAAAATATGGAGCATAGGGAAATGAGGGAAACCTGGAGTGAACAATACAAAAGATTTAGTATACATGAAACAGATTCAAAGAGATTACCAGGAAATTAAAAACTGCAATGAAAGTTGGCAAAACCACCTGAAGGAAACGAAAGGTAGACTTTCAAACCTTGAAGACAGGTTTGCAACTTGTGATCATGAAAGGAAAGATCTCTTAAAAATAACAAGAAACTTGGAAGTAACAATACAACAGCTGCAAGACAACCCAAAGAAACATAACTTAAGAATAAAAGGAGTAAGTAAAAAAGCAGAGGTCAATACAAATCAAATTAAAAGCCTATTTACAGAAATAATTTCAGAAAACTTTCCAAGCATGGGAACAGGAAGTGACTTTCAGATAAGTGAAGCATATAGAACTCCAGCTAAACATAACCAAAATGTATCTACACCCAGACATATAATAATAAAGATCCCAGAAATTCAACACAAAAACAGATTATTAAAAGCTATTAGAGAGAGAGAGAAAAAAAAAACAGATCACCTACAAAGGAAAACCCATCAGAATCACGACAGACTTCTCAGCGCAAACCATCAGCTCAAGAAGAGCTTGGAGTGAAGTATTTCAAGCCATTAAAGAAAACAACTTCCAACCCAGATTGATGTACCTTGCAAAATTATCTTTCAAAATCAACGGAGAAACAAGATACTTCCATGACAAAGAACAACTAAAGGAATTTATGACAACCAAGCCAATCCTACAAAGAATACTGAAGGACATTTTAGAGAAAGATAAAATGTCCACAGCTCCAGAAACAGTGGCAGAGGGATATAACCAAGCGGGGCAGACAATTGAATAATCCATCATCGGTATTTGAGTCCAGCATTGTTTTCAATGAGCTGTTTAGTTTGATCTTATTCTATCTCAACCTGCCTAATTTCATTATATATGATGACATAGACAGCTATTTCAAAGATAACAAAATATATTAGGGAAGCCTTTATTGATATTTGATCACCTTGTTTTGAAACTCTGTATTACTTTCATTGTTCTGCTATGAGTGATTTTAACCTATTTTGGTTCATTTGATTATATTATAACAGATGATATAGGCAACTGCTTAGAAGATAATATGAGGTATTATAGAAATCAACATTGTATTACTATGTATTGCTTCCATTGTTTTATTTTTATTGGTTTTATTCTGTACTATTTTGTTTGATTATATTAGGCTCGATGGTATGGGCAGTTATTTTGAAGATAACAAGAGGTATTACAAGGGGAAAGAAGGAAGGGAAAAGGAAGAAGACATAGATTTATATGTGGGTATACATAAGATAGTTAAAATGACTATACTACTAAATGCATTAACTATGGAGAGAGAACAGTTGATACTCATATGATTAGATCAATTTGACATGTCTATATCTGTCAATCTGAGCAACCCCCCTGAAGGTAACGATATACAATGTCACAACCACTGTCAAATTCCAATCATCTCATTTTGTAAACCTATAGTGTTATCATGTTAGATTCGTTGTTGTCTCTTTTGTTGGATTTGTTCGTCTCTTTTGCTTTTTGTTTCCCTTTTCTGTGTCCATTTTCTCTGAAATAAAAAAAAAGCAAAACAGAGGAAAGGATAAAAATGATACAGAATTTCAAAAAAAAGTAGGAAATTAGCACTAATTAATATATTATAGATTGTTATCTTAGAAATAGTTTTTCAGGTTACAAGATTTAGGTAAGAAAAAAATGATCAACCAAATCATGAAAGCTTCTGTTACATTACGCTACAGCAATATATCTGCACCCATGTTTATAGCAGTACAATTTGTAATAGCTAAATCTTGGAAAAAAGCCAAATGTTCATCAACCACAGAATGGATAAAAAAGATGTAGTTTTATACAATGGAATATACTCAGCTATAAAGAAGGATAATCTTGAGGCTTTTATAGGTAAATGGAGGCAACTTGAGATCATACTCACAAGTGAAATAAATCAAACTCACATTTGTAAATATCGTATTGTCTCACTAGTGTAAAAAAATAGAATATTTGCAAATACAAAGTCTTTGGGTCGAGAGTCCAGTGTTGCTGATATTTTAGGAGTCACTACAAAACTAATTTCTGAAGTGCTCATAGAAAAGTAGCAATCCAGAACTCCTATATCTATCTATCTATCTATCTATCTATCTATCTATCTATCTATCTATATCTCCCCAGGAACAAGCCGAGCACATGAACCAGGGTATACTGTATTAGATGTAAACAGTACAAATGAAGATATAAAATGTAGGGAGACAAGCAAAATCATTAACAACCTATCTAAAACCTGTCCATGAGGTGCCAGCTTAGAAAGACAAACATTCTAAATTTTGCTGGGATGTATTATTTTAAGGAGCGGAGTAGTCTGAAATTATTTATGTGAAAATATTTTATTTTACTATTTCAAAATTTTATTATTCATAAGTATATGTTTATGATGGACAATGATAACAGTCCTCACGGGGCATAGGTATATGACACAACAGAATTCCCATTATAAATTTTTATTTTGTATTTTATATTATGTGTTTTATATCAAGAAAAGTCACACGATATTTAAAGTTGTATGCATGATTGATTTCAGTGAAACTGTAACTTTGGATCCATGCATTTTTCCACAGTCACTCAGGACCTTTCCTTCTTCGTGGAAGAGCAGTATTCCACAAAGCTTTTAAAAATACCACACTTTTTTCCATTCATTTGTTGATGGGCATCGAGCTACGTTTAAGATTTACCTATTAAGAATTATGGTGCTATGCATATGGGTATGCAAGATACTGTGAAGACTGTCTGATGTAGAAGTCTAAGGCAGCACACTTACCATCAGCTCAGGACTCCCTCAAAGCCTAATTCATTTAGGGCCCATAAACTTGGATTCTAAGAAGGATCATAAAAAGCAAATGAAGTGGTAAAGAGGGACCTCTTCAAGTCATATAAAACCAGGATCATACTCAAGCCTCAAGTCAAGTGCCCACTACAGTCACTGACCTTACAGAGGGTTTGATGTAGATCATAGAGTCACCAGGTTGCTGTCAGGCCTGCAGTGAGGAAATGGAATCTACAGGGACGAGTCTAGAATCAGCTATTTCAGTGACATTTTCAGACCCTACGCTTGAGCCACTGGGCTCCAAGGAACCCAACGAAGTAGCCAGAGAAAAAGTGTCGGTCTACCTGACCACTCAAGGGTAAAGTCAAGTGCTCACACCCTGTGACCCGGTGCAGCTGGTGTGCACAGCAGCAGAGTGCACCCATCTTCCCAGGGAGCTGCCTGAACCCCACTGTCACCCTGTCAGGGCTCCACTCTTACTTCTCACTAAAGCCTCAGAACTCAGCTCTGTCACACAGCCACAACTATGGTCTGTGTACGTGACTGGTGTCCACTATCTATGTGACTCACAGAAGAAGGCAATTCCCTGAGGATCCCTCATGTCCTGCCTGTTCGTGAAAATGGGGGCAGACATGTGTGGAGAGGGGCTCAGGCCATTATCTGAGGTCTGGCTTAGGGCTCTGGTGAAGGCCCAGATCTGGGCTCAGTGGGTTCAGAGAAGACCCTGTGTCCATCTCTGTCCAGCATGTATGCTGTCAGCTGTACCAGCATTTGGTGAACTCTGCAAGGTCCAAAATGATACACTGAACCTGCAGAAGTAAACATGTTTTTCTACCTTTAATTTTTTCTTTTCTGTTTGTTTTTGAGGTCTTCTTTACTTGTACATTTATTTTCTTGAGACCAAGTCCTTCTCTGTTTTCTAGTGTTGCTTAGAACTCACTGTGTAACCCAGATTAGCCTCCAAATTTCTCTTATCACAGCAACCTCAATTCTGAGATTGCATAGAATGGGAGGTTACACCTGGCATGTTCTTTGTTTGTGTGGGTATGTTGCTGAATTCAAGAGTCAAGAGAGACAATGGGAGAAATAGGAGGATTTCTTTAGTGTTACATATATACCTGACTCCATGGATTCATGTACAAAAAGGCTGAGTCTGGAACAAAGGAAGGGCTCCAGATTTTCTACATTTCATGGAAGTGGGTTGTTGGGAATCTGAAAGGCTGAAGGTGTGAGCAAATTCACAGCAGTGAGACAAATGCAGTCATTTACCCCATGACAGGTCCACCACTTGGCTTTGAAAGAAGAAAGATTTCAAGAATTCTAGGATGTCACAGGACTGTGTTTACAGGAACACAGTTGTCAACCTTGCCCATATCTCTTGAAAAAGGGCAGATCAGAGGATGTCAAAATACTGGGTTTAGAGAAACAGAATGGTCTTCCTTCACAGTATCACTGCAAAGGTCAGTGATCACAGGGAGTAGAATTCCAGGAGATCCGCTCAAGATTTGAAAGGAAAAAAGCTTTCACTCCATATTTTGCTTGAAGTACAATGAGTGGACATTGCTACACACGTAACCCACATACACTCACACACACACACTCAAACACACACACACACTGGTCTACATGTCAGAAGTGACAGTATCTATGAATTTCACCTGCTGACCCACGAGCAGTGCAGCTCAAATGAAAGGAAGAGCCAGCTGATCACAGAGAGGGATCTCCTGAGAATGGCACAGTGTGGAGGTCTGGGCACATCCTTTCTTTACATTGCACAATCCTATCTGGTGTGGGTTTGAAGATATGTTGACACGTGTTCTGAAGGATCCGCTGGCTACAAGTTCACTTGTTCATAGTTTAACAAAGCAGGGATCCTCCCACCCAAGGAAGGGCAGACTGGAGGCTATAAAGAGTTCACTCTGCTTTGTGTCCTCTGCATTCCTCTTTCTCTTCCAACAGCTGGCAGGCGAGCCGCAGCCATGGCAGTGAGTCTCCTGTTTCTGGGTCTCATCATGATGGGGGCACTGAAGATCCAGGCTCAGGACTCTATTCCAACATTCACCCCAAATTCAACTCTGAGAAATTTCACCCTGCAGTCAGATTTCCAGTATGACCAGGTATGTTTGTGGAAGAGCAGCTGAAGAGAGGGTGAAGGGCTAGAGAGTGTGCAAAGAGGGTGGGGATGAAGGGAATGGACCCAGTCACAGTACTGGATGGGAGGACTCAGAGAATCCAAGGCCTGTGTGTGCTTGGCTGAGACATTTGCAGTCTTTTCTCACTAGTAAGAACACTGAGGTTCTGAGAATCCCACTTGACACTTGCTCTGGGCAACTCCATTTCTGAAAACTCAGCGTACACTCCACACTCATCATCACTCTTGTTTTTGTAAGACCAAGGCGGTTGCTGTCTTCTGGGGAGATCATGAATTGAAATCTGCTGCTGGGTGGATTGCCCAGATGTATTCACAGGGACAGAATGGGAGTTGTGGAACTGGGTCCATCCCTGGCTTCTGCCTCTCATCACACACTTTCAGTTCCAGGGGAAGTGGTACGCCATAGCTTGGGCAGACAATGATCACCAAACAGCAACATTCTTGCACAGCATTATCTACAAGCTGAATGATGACTACAGCTACAATGTCACCTCTCAATGGCTCCGGTAAAGCTACCACATCCTGGGGTCCGAGAAGCAAACAGATGATGTAATCAAATGGATAACAATTTGATGGAAACCGTCCTTCATCTCATTGCTCGGTGTTGAGTGAATCTTCTTCCTTTCTGCCATCTCTTACTTCTAC
>RJWM01048389.1:0-11500 GCA_004363535.1 Dasyprocta punctata
ATGAACTGTGTGCTGCTATAAATATGGGCATGCGTGCGTCACTGTAATATTACGTGCTTACCTCTTTTAGGAAACTACCTAGGAAGGTAATTTATGTTTGCTTTGTTTGAGCTTGGTTCGGTTTGGTTCAGTTTGCTTCGCTATAATGACAATTTTTTATACACGCTAGAGATTTTCTTTTCTTTTTTTTTTTTTTTTTGTGGTACTGGGGATTGAACTCACAACCTCGTGCCTGTCGGGACAGGCACTTAAGCCACTGAGCCAAACTCCCAGCCTTGGTTTTTTGAGGTAGGGTCGCACTGTGTAGCTCAGTGAAGATTTTCTTTTAAGATTTTCTGTAATGGTCAGAGTTCTTTAGCAAGATAGAACCAATAAATTGTATATAATTACAGAGGGAGATATATTTAAAAGGAATTAGCCCACAAAATTATGAAGCCTACCAAGCCCCCAGTCTGCAGGACTGACTGATGGACTAGAGATCCACAGAAGAGCTAATTTGCAATTCAGGTCCAGAAAATGAACTGGAAGAATTCTCTCTTGCTCAGTGATAGCAGGTTGTCCTTTGTATTCAGATCTCCAGTAGTAGGATGAGGCCCACCTACCTTACAGAAAACCATCTACACAGACTCAACTATGTGAATAATAATCTCATCCAGAAACACCCTCACAGAATTGTCCAGAATATTGCTTGACCAAATATCTGGGCACTGTAGACTCCTGTCAAGTTAACACAAAATATTAACTGTACACTTTCCTACATGGGTTCTGAAATTTTTGGTTGTATTTAGAAAGTTCTCTTCCATTCTGAAATTATAAAAGAATCCTCCTATGTTTTTGTTCATTCATTCATTTGTTTGTCTTTTTGAGACAGGGTTTCACTATGCAGTTCAGGCTGGGTTTGAACTCACTTTGTAGCCCAGGCAGGCCTTGAACTTGCAACAGTACTCCTGTCTCAGCCTCTCGAGTGCTGGTATTACAGGCATGCACCACCATGCCTGGCAAGAACCCTCCTATTTTTACCTCTAGTGCATTTATGATTTCATTTTATTTGGATCTTTAATTCCTCTGAAATGCATCTTGCGTGTATGTAAACAGAAGGTATGCAGTTGTTCTAACATCGTGTATTGAATATAATCATGCTCATTTTTTCTTTAAAATGCTAAACTTTTACTAAAGTTCCATGTCCATTTAAATCCTTCTTAAACTTTGTTTTGATTGATTTACCTGTCTTATGCAACAGAACTGCACAGCGCAATTTGCTGAAGCATTATAGAATATTTTAATTAATGAAAAGCCAGTTCTCTTTCTCCAGTTTATTTTCTTAAATCGATCTTTTTATGGAAGAAAACATGTAGTGTTTTATTGTATTTTAATTAAAGTTATAAGTTAATGGAGACTCACATCTTTGTCATTTTAAATCTTCAATTTAAAAAAATATAGTAGGCCTTTGCATTTGTGTGAGTCATCATCTACAGTCTATCAGACTGTTTGAGAGATTTTTTTCTTTGCTAGTAAATCTGAAAATTTTCTTGGTAAATTTATTGATTGGTATGTTATTATTTTTGTAGTTGTAAATGGAGTCTCGTTTGAAGATTGATTTTTGCATTCAACTAGTACATAATTTGACATAATTTCATCTATGTCTCATGTAGGGATTTTATGTATAAAATCTTATCTTTGTTTTTACTTTCCCATGTTTTATACCCCTAATTTTTTCTCATCATAACTTCTTGAGATTGTAAGCCTAGCAGTATTTGTAAGTCTGTTCATATTAAATAATAATGTTAATGCTTGGCATTCTTTTCTCGTGAAGCTACTTCTTGTTTCTCCACTAAGAATGACACTTGCTTTGGGACAGAACTTGATACATGATCTCACCTTAAGCACCTATCCACTGATTACTGTTTCACTGAGTGTTTATCGAGCATCCTTTGGCTTTTCAAGTGGTTTTCTATATCTACAGAGATTATCATATTCATTTCCCTGTTGACCTATTAAAATGATAAATTATATCCCTATATTTTCTAGTTTTGAACCATCTTTTCATACCTGAGATAAATTCCTTTTAATCATAATGACTTGTTTTAATTCTGCAAGGCAAGAATGTTTAGTGCTACATTATAACATCCGACCATTGAAAATAACTCATTTTACCAAAGGATGGAACAGAATGAATATATTATCAACACACGCATCAAGAGGGATGAATCTTGCAAATACAACTTTGTACCTTCTATCTCCTCTCCCTCAAAAAACAATGCCTACAAGAATACGTACAGCAGCTGGGCGTGGTGGCACACGCCTTTAATCCCAGCACTCAGGAGGCTGAGGTAGGCGGAGCGTTGTGAGTTCGAGGCCAGCTTGGGCTACAACGCGAGCGCAAGGCTGGCCTGAGCTACATAGTGTGCCCCTGCCTCAAAAAACCAGGGCTGGGAGTTTGGCTCAGTGGCTTGTGCGCCTGTTAGGCAGGCGCAAGGTTGCGAGTTCAATCCCCGGTGCCGCAAAAGATAAATAAATAAATAAAAAAAGAATACGTACAACATAACTTCATATATAAAGTTCAAATGTGGTAAACATGAGACTGTAGTGTTTAGAAATCCTTTTTTTTTTTTTTTTTTTTTTTTTTTTTTTGCAGCTTCAGGGATTGAACCCACAACCTCATGCCTGTCAGATAGGCACTTAAGTCACTAAGCCAAACTCCCAGCCATGGTTTTTTGAGACAGGGTCACACTAGGTAGCTCAGGCCGGCCTTGCGCTCACGTTGTAGCCCAAACCGGCCTCGAACTCACAATGCTGCTCCTACCTCAGCCTCCTGAGTGCGGGGTTTAAAGGCGTGCGTCACCACACCCGGCTCTAGAAATCCATATTCTAAGGGAATGATTATCATAAAGATAAGGATAGTAATTACCTTTTAAAAAACAGAGAAAAGTGATCAGGCAGAGTGAAGAGGTGCCTTCCTCTGCTGGTATGTTTGAATTCTTGTGAGTATAGCTTACCTGGACATGTGCCTGATAATAATTCATGGAGCATCACATTTATCCCTCGTGTAGTTTTCTCCATCTGTACAGACTGGATTATGATAAGATCTTTTACGTTATTTGTTAATATTTTTGGTTTTTTGCATCACAATTTATTCTTTTTTGAGTTTTCATGTGCTGATCCCATACACACGTGGAGATTTCCTTTATTTGTCTGGGTTCCGGAAGTGCTAAAATCACTGCACAATTACCTGTCCTGTAAGGATTCAGCAGAAGCGCCCTGTGGACCCATGAGAGATTGTTGTGCTTCTTGTTGAAGAGAAGACATCTTCCTAACAGCCTTCTGTAATTTTTTTCTATAGAGGTCAGTCCATTTAGGTTTCATCAGTTTTCTGGCCACATTTGATAAATTGCGTTGTTGTAGAGCAATAGGCACTTTATCTAAGTTTTGTATTTTGTATCAAAATAAAGCAGTCCCTCATGTCCTTTTATTTTCTTGTATTTTCATAGTTTCCTACTATATCACTTTCTAGTTGCAAATTTGTACTTCTACCTTCTGAAGCATAGCAACTGGAGTACTTTTTAAAAGGCTGATCCTTCTTCAATAGATCTGAGTTCACATTGGAAATTCTGCATTCATAACAGATTCCTCATGATAGCGATGTTGCTGGCCCATGGCCCACACTTTGAGTAATAAGGCACTGGAAATGAAACACAGGGCCTTCTTGATGAGCTACATCATCATCCTTTTTTATTTTTATTTTGAGGCAGAGTCTCACGAAGTCATTATATTGCTGAGGCTGGACTCAAACTTGCAATCCACCTGCCTCAGCCTCCCAGAGTAATAGAATTTCCCATGACCCATCACTTCTAGCAAAACAGATACCTAATATACTTATTTTTGTATGATTTTACTTATTAAACAAAACTAGTCTGTAAAACCATTTAAGTAAATTAATAACTTACTTATATTAATTTTGTAAGAATTGCTCTAGTATTATTTAGTAAAGTTTGGTGTATGACATTTTTACTGTCCTTTTTCTAGATATTCAAGAGTTTTCAATATTTGTAACAGATTTGGCCTAAGAGCTGCATAATGAAATTTTTGACATTTAAGTAGTACTGACTTCCATTTTCTTCCTTTTTTAGAATTTCTCAATTTTTGCATTTTAATCAGAGATGATGATCATACTCTTTCTCCCTTTTTAGTGTTACTGGTTTTCTTTGAGGTCTAGTATGTGGTTAGTTTTTGTGACTGTTATGCAAAGAGATATTCTTCATTTTCAGAGTGCATAGTTTGAGGCATATTAAAGTTCTCTAATACTCCATATATGCTATTAAGTACTTTTCTGTGTCTTGCCTAATTTTTCCCATTTAGCATAAAGAAGAGAAAGAAGAAAATTAGGGTATTCTTTAAATGGAGAAAGAAAAAAAATTTTTAACAAATCTTGAGAGGACAACTAGGTATGCACATGTAAAGAAAGTTGGACTCAACCCACACCATACAGAAAAATTAACTAAAAGTGAATCAAAGATTTAAATGCAATAAACTATAAAATTCTTAAAAGAAAATACAGATATAAATCTTTATGACTTTGTTTAGGCAGTTCATTCTTAGATCCAATCGAAAGATACATTAACTAGAAATTATCAAAATTAAAATCATTTTTGCTTCAAAGCACTATTAAGCAAGTGAAAAGATAACTCAAACATTGGAAGGAAAAGCTTAATAAATTATGTATTTGGGAAAGTTAAGACTACTATAGCTCAATTTAAAATGGGCAAAGATTTTTAATAGCTGTTTTTCCAAAGAAGACATACAGATGGTCAATAAATACATGGGAAAGTGCTCCATATCACTTGAGATTAAGGAAATGCAAAGCCAGACCACAGCGAGATAGCACTTGACTCCCATTAGGTTGGCGATATTCAAAAAGCACTATAATAAATAACAAGTCGTGGTGAGGTTGTGGAAAACTGGAATCCTCATTCACTGCTGGTAGAATGAAAAAGAATTCAGCCACTTTGGAAAATACTCTGGCAATTTCTCAAATTATTAAACACAAAGTTACCACGTGCACCAATAATTCCACCGAAGAAAAATGAAAGTACGTCCACACAAAAGGTAGTGTATGAGTGCTCATAGCAGCATTATACATAACAGCCAAATGCAGAAACAACCCAAATGTCCATCAACTGATGATTGAAGAGAGTGTGATTTATCCATACAATGAAGTATTAGTCAACAATAAACAGAAACTAGAGCATCAATACATGCTAGAACATGAATGGCCGTTGAAAGATACTGTGTTGAGCAGAAGAACTCGGTCAAAAAAAATGGCCACATAGTATATATTTCATTTCGTGTGAATGGAAGCTCAGAATAGGCATATCTTTGGTTACAAAAATAGAGTAGTGGTTGCCTGGGGTGGGGGTCAGGGGTATAGACACGAGGAGCCTGGGGCTAATGGCTCTGGGTATAATACTTCATTTTAGGATAATAAAAATGTTTCAGATTGATGTAGCGATGGGTACACAACTGTGACTATACCACAGGCCGATGACTGTGTTCACTAACTGAGTACAATGTATTTTATGTGAACTATATCTCAATATAGCTGTTAAACATTTAAAGTCCCCCTTTACTACAGTTGTTCTACTTATTTCCTGTCATAAATGTCCCTTTAGATCTCACTGTGTCAATCTTAATACTGCTTTCTCAATACATATATAGTGCATAACGTATATTCTGCATTATGAATCTTCTAACATATTTTTTCCCTCACTTAATGCTTTGTTCACTGGGTACACAAGACCTGTTGTCATTATTCACAACTCTGGATTGACCAGGTTTAAATTGTGACATTACCGCTTACTGCTTTTGTATGTTCATGCCACCATTTACCTGAGGAAAAATACTGAACACAGTGATAATAATTAAGTTCATGTCTCAAAAGCATTTACAGTAATACCTGGAATAATGTCAGTGCTATATAAATGGATGCACCTTGAAACCGTAACGTAAAACACACAAGCATAAATATCATGTGGCTTCTTTTATATGAGAATCTCAAATTACAAATAGCAAAATAAAAGATAATAGGAAGTCGAAACATAGATCTTTCTCAAATGGAAAGGAGATCAAGAGATGGAGGGAGGGGAGAGAAGGGAAGGAAAGGGAATAAAGAAAGGAATTAAGGTGTGGTATGTGTATATACCAGCTCCAAGCAAGCAGTGTCATCATTATGTATGGTGCACGTGTACTCAGTGCAAGCTTAGGTGTGGTCCCTCAGTGAGCTGTATTAAGGCCATGACTCCTGCAATCTTTTTATTTACATGAGCTTGATATATATTTGATTGTTGTTTCCTTTTCTGAATCACGCTTTTAAATATTTTCTCCCTTTTATACTAAAGATCCTGTCTAAAATTTATTTTCATCTACTAGGTAATTTTGACTGATTAAATATTTTGTATTCATTCTATCACTTCATCTTATGTTCTTTTATCCCATTTTTAAATTTAAATTGTTCCCTTTGTGTTCAGTTTCCTCTCTTCGCTCTCTTATGTGAATTCGGGGGAGTGGTTGTACTTAGATATTTTAGTGCTTTTAGTTATTTTTGTAATACTAAATTACTCTTCGAATTAAAGAACTCTCATTACTCATTGAACTCATTCATAGTTCTTTATTTAGTGATTGCTTATTCTCAATACCTGTAACTGAACCGTTAAACACTTGCTGTCCTTTCTTCTCTTTATTTTCATCCTGTAGCATGTGTTGTTAACATCACCATTATTTTTCTTAATAGATACAACATACCAACATATGGTTGATTATGTTTTATTACTTGGTTTGTCAACTTTAAATGGAATCTTTTGGCTTCCACCTCCTGTAGGCGGAACATCAAGCAGTCTTTGCAATTTTGTTCCCTCTTCCTTTCCCAGTTTTTTAGTTATGCTGTAACTCCAGCCCACATGTCTTCCAGATTTCATAGAAGTGTTAAATATATTTGGTCTTCTCCAGAATTTTCCCCAAACTTTTTTTTTTTTTTTTTTTTTTTTTTGCGGCACCGGGGATTGAACTCACAGCTTCACGCCTGCCAGACAGGCGCTTAGCCACTGAGCCAAACTCGCGGCCCTTCCCCAAACTTTTGACTTACCGAATTCTATACTCTATTAGTTTTTGCTGAAAAGGACCAAAAAATAATATTCTCCCTGTCTGGAACCCCTAAAGATATTTGTAGCTTTTATATTTGAAGAGTTTGGATATATATTCCTTATCTTATACTCTTTTTCTTGGAAATGCTGGGTATTACATCTAGCATTCAGTGTTACTGTATAAAAAACGTAAGACCATCTTGGTTGTTTTTTGTTTTTTTTCTCTTTACACATCTAACTTCATCATTTCACCTGTCTTTCCAAAGTGTTGTTCTTTTAATCTTAGAAGCCCAGTAAATTTTTGATGGTCATTCTGGTTCTTTTCTGATTGCTATTTTATCTGTTGGTGTTTTCATTCCTATCCTTATAAATCTATAGTGTTTCCATACTGCAATTTTTACTCCTTTTGGTTTTATTTCTTTATAATTATTGCATCTTTTTTCTTTACACTGTTTTTAAGTTCCACCATCTCATTCTTTATCTCCTCCTACTATCTTACCATGTTTTCCTGGTCTTCTGTTTCTGCATTATTAAATCTACCCCTTCTTCAGCCAGGTGATCGTTTAATTTATTTTTATTTTTCACTTCCAAATACATGTCAAAACATTTCTTTACAATATCCACTTATCCTACAATAGTATTTTGTAGAAGGATATAGTTCATTAACAAATTTTGTACCTTTTTTCTTTTTTTTTCTTTCTCTTTTGTCTCAGAGTGTCTTTGTAGAGATAGTGTGATCATTTCTTTTTTATTAATCATCATTGAGTGGTTTTTACTTTCCTAGCTTTGATATTTTGGTATGAATTTTCTTGAGGCAGGGCCAAGTCAGCATTGCCCTGTAGCATGGTTACACAGTAAAGGCTTTCTTCTGATTTCATTCGCTTTCTTCTTCACTGTAGTTCTACTGAGGTGGAAAAATTGCCTCCTGCTTCTGCCATACTTTTGTCAACAGGGGTACAGTTTCCACCTCTCAGGAAGTAGACCTCTCACCTTCCGGAAGCAATTGTGTCACGTCCTGAGGCTTATCAGGGCTCTTCTCAAATCGTGAGATTTCTCCTCAGCATCCTTCTGGGCGAACTCATTTCCTATTAGAAAAACTTAAAAATAGATGAGATTTTCTCTGGAAGTTTCACTTAAAATTTCACATTTGCTCTGACTTTTTTCAGTTTTTCATTTGTGTCCGTGAGGTTTCCAGTTAGAGGAATCTGCGGAAGCCCGTGTCACACGGCTGTGTAGATGTATTAGGAGTTTCTGTCTCCCCACCTCCACCGAAAAGATGTTCTCTTATGCTTTCGAAGATTCTTTGTCCTGCCGCTTTAGTTTCTTTGTACAGTGGCCAAAAATAATACAAGAATATCTTCCTTGTAACTGCAGCCCTTGCTCATGGTATTGCAAGCTGATTTATGGAAACTCTCCACCACAGAATTGATGGTTCGGAGCATGAACTCGACAGCAGTTAACCTGAGAATCCAGACACAGGAGGTTTCATCCCCCAATCTGTCAGCTCTGTCAGGGTGAAATGTGTGCCTCCTCAGCCTCCTGCTGTCTCTGTTGTTCACTGCTAAGTGGCTAAGGAGAACTGCTCTGGAAATGCTCTAAATGATGTTTTTGGTGGCTCCTGGGTCGGGGCAGACAGGTGGACTCTAAAAGAAGACAACCTGTGCTTTCCCTGGACTCACTCCTGCTTCATCTTCCACCTCATCTTCTCAGGTACCCTCCTCAGTTTGTGCTGGTCCATGGGAAAATGGGTCACTGAGAAATTACCATATAATCTTTTCCCAGCAGCAACCCACTAGGTAGCACTCGCAGTCTGGGTGATTAGAGGAACAAGAAGGAACTATTCATTACCTCTGTGGACCTCTGAACCTTCTTTCAGGACTTAGGGAAAGCAGCCAAGGCAGAGTGCAGTGTTTTGGAGTTTATTAATGGCAGGGGACCTTTATTTCCCCTAGCTCTGAAAGGGCCAAGAGAAAGGATGGTGCAGGACCCCCCAGAAGGTGTTGTACAGTCAGGGCTTCCAGAAAAGAGCTGTGGACTGTGGTGTGAGATGCAGACTGTAGAAGGAGAAAGGGACAGGGGCTGATCCCAACCTCTCCGGCCCTCTCTTTTCTGGCTTCTGCCAGTGCATCCCTTGGACAAAACCCAGTTGAAAGCCAGATGGCAAATAGAGGCAGTGGAGCCATCCATGAAAGTCGGCCTCCCTGGATGGAGAGAGGAGAGGGGACCTGGAGCCGCTAAGAGGAGATAAAACAGCACCCCGAGGAACCAGCAGCAGACAAGGCAAAATTTGAAAGGGATCTTCTTCCATAGTAAATATGTTGCAAATGTCATCTTCTAAGGAAAATGTCATTTGGAGGCCATATCACATGTCAATCACAAGAGGGATTTTAGGACCTGTTGTAGTCAGGGGTTACAGGGAGAACAACTGCGTACAGAACACAGAATTTGTAATACTGTTTCATGATGGTCACCCAAAGTTAAACACAAGAAAGTGCAGGAAAGTCTGTCCACAATACTAAGACCCAGGATATTCAGGCAATGGCCTGGATCCCACAGCAATGTCCTGTAAGAGTCCAGCTAAAGACCCAAAACATATGACAATGCCCCCACAAATTCAATTGGAAATCTAAGAGCCCACAATAAGGACTCACACCAGTCTATTTTACGGTTCTGTGCCAGGAAGGCCAAAGGTCAGCAGTGGAACTAGAAAGTCTATGCCAGCGGGGTGAAGGAGCTGTGCAGTGGGTTGAGGGTTCTACACGGGAGCCAAGAAGTCATGCTCAAAATAAGGAGTGGGGCTGCCCTGAAGAGTACCACAGCCATCCTCAGCGGCAATGAGGTCCCGCGCTCCTCCAATGATGAGAACAGTCGAGTACAGGTCAGGAAGCCCAGAGTGACAAGCTTCTCCAGCACACAGCTTCCCCTCCGGAGCCAGGAAGCGATCCACAATGTGAGGAGCAGAGCTCCCCCAAGGTGAACCACAGCCACTCTCATTGATGAGGTCCTGAGCTCCTCCGATGATAATGGCTGAATCCATATTGAAGAAGCCAGCATGACACGCACCTCCAGGAGAACCATCGGCTCGAAACAGCAACTCTTGGAAGAACCCACAGTGCCTTCCTCTTCTTTTCCACGTCTCTATTTATGCTAGTAACTTTCTTCAGGTGGACCATCTGTATTGAACACTTGCTGATGTAATTCAGCTGGTGTTAAGTTGACCACCAGTTTTTAATCCATACCAGGACCCATAGGAGGTATCATTATGTACACCAAACAAGTACCTAGATTTAAAAGCTAAGGCATTGAGTTATCTAAACACACACTCTGAGAATTGTCTGAAAACTATCAAATTGTTCTTTACCATTTTATCCTCAGTCCTGCTTGTTTTTCAATTTTCATACACCGTCCTCTTCCCATTTTTATTTTACTACTTGGGTTTCCTTCTCTTATCGTCTTCTCTAGTAGTTCCAGTCTTTTCTCCCAGGAAGGCTTGCTTGTCTGCTTTCTTTCTTTCTTTCTTTCTTTCTTTCTTTCTTTCTTTCTTTCTTTCTTTCTTTCATTTTTTTGACATCAATCACATATCATCTCAAGTGAGAATCCAAACTATGTCTCTGGCTCAGCTCTTTCTTGTCAACTCCTAGCCCAAAGATGTAGCTGCTGACTGGGCAATTTTACCTAGCTGTGTTAAGAGCATCTTATATTTATATACTGAAAACCTAACTTACTATTTTAAACCTTCCCACCTCCCCACACTATGACTGTTCCTGAGTTCTAAAACCCATTTACCATTTTATAGGCTTAATTTTGTTTCCTAACAAAAAGTATATAAATATTGGGAGGGTATCATTTTTTGGTGGAGAAATAAATAAATATTCACAATTTTTCATCAGTGCTTCCTCCAAGAAAAGAAAAATCAACAGTATCTTAGTTCATGTAGGGATCAATTTCTCAAAACCGTATTCCAGTAGGAATCATCAACGCTTCTCCCTCATGTCTCACATCCAGGTGGCCCTGAGTTCCTAGTGAAGATGGGTCATTGATGAGTTTCCTCCTTGGCACTGTGCCCCCAGACTTGGCATTGAAATTATGGTTGCTAGAATGAATGATTCAGTGTCTTTCAACTCTGCCTTCAAACTACGTCCAGCTCCAGCCCTTCCCCACTCCTTCTGCTTCCACCTTGACATTGGTCCCCGTTGTCCTCCAAGTACCCAAAGAACCTCCCTGGCTCCTCTCAGCCTCCATTTACACCTTCTCTAATGCTTCGTCTTCACTGAAGCCAGTTAGCTCTTTCTAAAGTGCAATTTTGCTCTTGTCATCCTTTTATAAAAAAAAAAGTAAGATAAAACTCTCACTACCTCTTTCTTTTT
>RJWM01048390.1:0-11370 GCA_004363535.1 Dasyprocta punctata
CAATAATGGGAACAATCATGTGAATTAGAGGCTTCATGCTGTCTCCTGTTGCCAACAATTCAGATTCCCTAGGGACTATGCTGAATAGAAGCCGTGGCAAAATGAGGAGCTCCACAATCCACTAGATGACGGCATTACACATTCAAAGGATAACCGTTCCAACTGCACCACACAAAGGAGTGGGATCATATGAATGTGGAGGTCTAGAGTGAATTTTCTACTGCTGAGACAGAGAACTAATATGCAGAATATAAAAAAACTAAAAAAAAGTTGAACTACCCAAAAATTAAGACCTAGTTAAGAAATAGGTTAGAGAAATGTAAAAGGACACTTCACAGAGAAAGAAATACAAGTAGCCAACATATACATGAAAAAATGTTCAACATCTCTGGCCACTAAAGAAATGCAAACTAAAACAGCACTCAGAATTCATCTTATTCTGGAAAGAATGTCAATCACCAGGAAATCAAATAATAACAAGTGGTGGCAAGGCTGTTGTGAAAAAGGAACACTTTTTCATTTTTGGGGGAATGCAAACTAGTACAACCATTATGGAAAACAGCATGGAGATTTCTCAAAGGACTGAAATTCGAAATTTCATATGATCCAGCAATCCCCTTGCTAGGTATCTTCCCCAAAGAGTTTAAATCAACAGGCTAAAGTGATACATGCATACTAATGTTCATAGCAGCACAATTTGTAATAGCTAAATCCTAGAAGCAGCCTGTATACTCATCAATAGGTGACTGAATAAATAAAATGTGGTATCTGTATATAATGAAATACTACTTGACTATAAACAATGACAAATTTGAGGCATTTGTAGGAAAATGGGTACACCTGAAAAACATAATGTTGAGTGAAAATAAATCAAACATACAAGTTTGAATGCCATATGCTATCCCTCATTTGGGTGAGGCAAAGTACAAACAAAGAAAATGATTATAGGGGAGGAGCAAGATGGCGGAACAGTAAGCAGCAGAGCAAACAACCTCCCTGAGATATACCATCCAGATGCTGGAATATAGTAACATGGGAAAGACAAGAAGGAAGGAAGTGGGTCCTCTGGACCCAGGAAGAATCTAAAGTGAGAATTGAAGCCCACAGAAAGAGTAAAAAGAAACACTTAAACAAAGAAGGTGGTAGCTGGCAGCACCTCTACCCAGAGCCGGACCCACTGTGTGAGAGGAGCTGCTGGAACCTGGGAATGCAAGATCAAAGTGCTGCAGCAGCCGCAACCCCAGAGGCCTCTGCTGAGAGAGGCAGCATTGGAGAAGGGTGGCAGTGGACAGGGGGAGCAGACCTGGAGGACTGAACTGGCTGACGATGAGTGTGTAGAGGTCTTTACTCTCCTCGAGAGAAAGAGATTAGCTGGGAGACATCTTGGAGGTGGGCTGAGAGCTCCTAGCTGGCTGTAGACCCGTGGAGGTTGTGCATTCTGGGGACTAACTCAGAGGGTCCCTGCGGGTGACCGGCTAGGTCTGGAGATGGCAACTCTGCACGTGCGCTAGGGGTGGTGGTGGAGAGTCCGCAGATGACCGGCCCACCGGCCCACCGGCCCAGGTTCCCAGGTGGCGGCCCCGCCCCTGCGCACACTGTACCAGCCATCAGGGAGCCAAGGCAGTCTCGGGAAAGGCAGCAGAGAGCGCTGGAACAGCGCCCCCAGTGGCAACCATCAGATATCCATAATTGGCACTGGCTTAAAGAACCAGCCTCACTTCAGAGAAATTGCAGCCAATGCAAGGTGTGCCTGGGTCCCCAGTACCCATTTGCCCAGAAGAACTCAGGAATATGTCAAGACAAAGAAGCAAAAGGCAGTCTCTAGCCTCCAATCCAAACAGAGCAAGTCCAGGAGATGCAAACGCAGAAGAGATCGGGAGTCCCACAACTGAAGTTTCTGAGGCGATGGCAACTGAAGTAAAGAAACAACTTCATGAGGCTATAAAAGAAATTAGGACAGAAATGCTAACTCAACTAAAAGGAGAAATGAAAAACATAATAAACTCTAAAGGAGACACAGATGAAAAATGGAGCATAGGAAAATGAGAGAAACCTTGAATGAACAATACATAAAAGATTTACAATACATGAAACAGATTCAAAGAGATAACCAGGAAATCAAAAACTCCAATGAAAGTTGGCAAAACCACTTGAAAGAAACTAAAGATAGACTTTCAAACCTTGAGGACAGGTTTGCAGCTTGTGATTGTGAAAGGAAAGATCTCTTAAAAATAACAAGGAACCTGGAAGTAACGATACAACGGCTGCAAGACAACCCAAAGAAACGTAACTTAAGAATAAAAGGTGTGAGTGAAAAAGCAGGGGTCAGTACAAATGAAATTAAAAGCCTATTTACAGAAATAATTTCAGAAAACTTCCCAAGCATGGGAAAAAGAAGTGACTTTCACATAAGTGAAGCATATAGAACTCCAGTTAAACATAACCAAAATAAACCTACACCAAGACATATAATAAGCAAGATCCCAGAAATTCAACACAAGAACAGAATATTAAAAACTGTTAGAGAAAAGAAACAGATCACCTACAAAGGAAAACCCATCAGAATCACAACAGACTTCTCAACACAAACCATTAGGTCAAGAAGAGCTTGGAGTGAAGAATTTCAAGTCCTGAAAGAAAACAACTTCCAACCCAGATTGATGTACCCTGCAAAACTATCTTTAAAAATTAACAGAGAAACAAGATACTTCCATGACAAAGAACAACTGAAGGAATTTATGACCACCAAGCCAACCCTACAAAGAATACTGAAGGACATTTTAGAGAGAGATAGAAAAGACCACAGCTCCAGAAACAGTGGCAGAGGGATATTGCCAAGCAGGGCAGACAATTGAGTAGAGAGGAAAAGTGGGCAGCCAACTTCAGGAAAGTGGCGTGGCAGACAAGGCAGTACATGTTGGCATTAACCATTAATGTAGATGGCCTCAATCCACCAATGGAAAGAAACACAGGCAGAGTGCATCAGGAGACAGGATCCACCAATATACTTTATACAAGAAACACATTAAACTCGAAAGCGGGTTCATAGACTGAAAGTCAAAGGAGAGAGAATAATGCTGTTTGTGACAGGGAACCAGAAAGAAGTGGGGGTAGCTTGCCCATTAGTTACATAGTGGACAAGAAAGATATGGCATTTTTATCCAATGGAAAGCTACTCAGCTATAAAGAAAAATAATAACCTCAAGCCTCTTGTAGGAAAATGGATACAACTCAATGTACAACTTAAGATGTTCATGGATGAAATGGCCCAGAGCCACATGGGTGAGCATCATGTTATCTCCCTAGTACAAAAAAAAAAAAAAAAAAAAAACTAAAGGAGTTAGTAGGATTCAAACTACACAATACATATTGTAAAAATGAAGGGGGAGGAAGTGTCCAAAAAGGGCAAGCAGTGGCCATTGCTAATCTATCATAGGGATTTGAGTCCTGTATTGTTTTCATTGGGCTGTTTGGTTTGGTCTTATTCTATTTTGGTTTGCCTAATTTTATTATATTTGATGGCATCGACACCTATTTCAAAGATAACAAAGCACATTATGGTAGCCATTATTGATATCTGATCACCTTGTTTTGAAAATATTGCTTGTATTAAAAATATTGCTTTCATTGTTTTGTTTTGAGTGATTTTATCCTATCTTGGTTTTTTTGATTGTATTATGAGTGATGATACAAGCAACTGCTTAGAAGATAACATGAGGCATTATAGTAATCAGTGTTGTTTTACTATGTATTGCTTCCATTGTTTTGATTTTCATTGGTTTTATCCTGTACTATTTTGTTTGATTGTATTGTGCCTGATGGTATGGGAAGTTATTCTGAAGATAACAAGAGGTATTATAAGGGGAAAGGAGCAAAGAAGGAAGGGAAAAGGAAAAAGACATAAATTTGTATATAGCTATATATAAGATAGTTAAAATGGGCTGGGAGTTTGGCTCAGCAGTGGAAGTGCCTGGCTGGCAGGTGTGAGGCTGTGAGTTCGATCCCCGGTGCTGCAAAACAAAACAAACAAACAAACAAAAAAAAAGATAGTTAAAATGACTATACTACTAAATGCATTAGTTATTGAAAAAGAACAGTTAATACTCATATGATTAGATCAATTTTACATGTCTATATCTGTTAATCTAAACAACCCCTCTGAAGGTAATGATATGCAATATTACAACCACTGTCAAATTCCAATCATCTCACTTTGTAAACCTATAATTGTATTGTATTGTATTTGTTGTTGTTTGTTTGTCTCCTTTGCTTTTTGTTTTTCTTTTCTGTGTCCATTTTCTCTTAAATAAAAAAATGATTATAGATAGATAGAAAAGGACAAGGAGACAGATCACGTCCAACAGGAAAATGATCCAAAGGAACAAGGAGAGGGGTAAAGGAAAGGGAGAGGGGAAATGAAAGGAATAAAAATGTACCACGTACAGGAACCTAATAACCCCCATCGATGTAAGCCATTATAAGCCATAATGTGCTAAGACAAATAGTATCATTATGTGTGAAAAAAGTGATTGGGGAACCAGAAGGAGGGGAAGGAAGTGGAAGGAGATTAAAAAAAAAAGCTGTAGTATGTACATGTAACCACTCCTTAAGATGACCTTAAACTGCATGAATTACAAAGCATGTACTAATAAAATGGAAAAAAAAAGTACCAAAAAAGTTAATTTTTTACAAATGATTCACTTTTCTAAATGAAGGCAGTGTCCAGAAACCAGTATTTAAATTGAGACATACCTGGTCAGGAATACATTAAGCCATGAATACTCTAGCATGAATATTTTTATCAGGATATAGAACTTGGCCTCCAGCCTCCTTTATTGAGGGCCAGAAGGAACTTGGTGGCTTCAAAAGAAAGGAACCTGAGAATTAAATGATTGTCCAGCCGTCTCCAGGAAGAAACAGTTGAGATCAGCAGGAAGGCATCAGACACTTGGCAGGAAACTACTCTGGGCAAGCAACTGAAGAGCAAAGGTTCAGAGGCAAACTATGCGAGGTGTTGATTTAGCTCAGAGCTTGCCCTGGCTGTTCCCCAGGGATGACCTTTAGCTTTGCAACTATCTCATTTTAAATAAATCCAGAGCAGTTTGGAGACTTGGAGCATGGTCCTCACAGTGGAGTGAGTTGGGTGGGTCTGGTTGAGGATTGTCAGTGGGCTCTTTGGCTGCCACTGTAGTATCCCATGGCATTGGCCCAATTGTTCCTGCCAAGAGTCATAAATCAGCAGTTTTAACCTGTTATGTGAGGACTACACAGTTATTTTTCCTGAGTGCCTTTAACCCCCAGCTGAGCTCTTGGCTAATGAGGCTCTGAGGAGTCAGAGAACAACTTGTCAATGATTGTCTTCTCTGAAAGATATGTCTGGAACACACCACTCTGATTTGGCTGCATCTGAGATTTTAAATTTTGATGTTTGCTCTCTAGTCTGAGCCTAAATTATTTAAAATATAGTTTGAGTACCTGCATTTGGAAAAAAAATGTATCGCAAAGGATATGATGAGGTAATGATTATACCATGAAGAATGAGCTCATGCTTATCCTCAAGCACTTCCTATCCAGTTGGGATTATCGAGCACAAGTAAAGTGGATTAATTAATTTAAAATCATTCATAATAAATAGTAAGTAGTATACAAAATTTCTGTGGGAGGTAGTAGAGTACGTAGATGGAAGTGTAAAAGGGCAGGGGAAGGTTTTATGAAAGAATTATCATATTAGTGAGATTTTACAGGGTGAATAGCAATAGAGAAACAAGGATTTCATAAGCTTCTAGAGAGAATGAAGTAGTCACATATATCGAATCAGGATCCAGAATAACTTGAGATTTCTTGACAGTTTGAAGAAGAAAACAAACATCCTTTAAAAGGATAATTCATTAATAACAAATTATACTCACAGAATTTCTCTAAATGAGCAATAACCTAATGGAAAACAATAAAAATAAGATACTGTGCATAATGGTTAAAAAACTATAAAATATATAAGGATCAAGTTAAATAAGAATATACAAAACCTGTATAGAGATCATCTGAGCAAGTGGAGATGTAGCCCATGACTGTAGATGATATGACCTAATATTATGAAAACTATACATTCATTTTAATCACAGTAAAATTCCAGACATTTAAAATAATATGAAGATTAAAAGATCCAAGAACATATCAATCAGTAACACATGTAGATTAAAAGTAAATGGATGAAGAAAATAGAACATGCTCACACTAATTAAGAGAAAGTAGGAATAGCTGTATTGATTTCACAGAGAAAACTTCAAAGCAAGGAAAGTTATTAAGGATAAAGCAGAGCATTACATAATGAAAAGGAGTCAATTCTTCAAGAAGCTGCAGCAACCCTTAACATGCATGGTTTAGCAACCATATGAGGCAAAAAGTAATAGAGCTTCGAAAGAAATTCATTAATTCATGGTTGCAGACTTCAATAGCTTTCTATCAAAATGAACAGACTCAGCAGAAACAAACTCAGAAAATACACAGTTGAGCACAATGATACTATCAATCAAATGAATATAATTGACATCTATAGACTACTTCATCCAGCACATGCTTCTGAAGCCCACATAGAACACTCATCTAAATAGATCACATTCTGGGCCATAAAACACCTTTAAAAATGTATAAGAATGTAAGAAACATTTTTTAACTTCATATAATAACTGTTCTAAGACACAGTTAAGTTATACTAGAAACTAATAGCAGCAAAATAACTGGAAGCTAGGTGTGGTGGCAAATGTCTGTAATTCCAGGACTTAGGAGACTGAGACAAGAGGATCACTGTGAATTTGAGGCCAGCCTGGGCTACATAGTTGAATTCAAGGACAGCTTAAACTACTTAGTGAGACTGTGTCTTAAAAAACAAAAAAGAAAAAGAAAAGAAAGAAACAAATAAAGAGATAACTGGAAAATTCCAAATACATGGAGATTAAATGACACAAATCATTCATGGATCAAAGAAGAAATCTCACAGAAGATTCAAAAGTACTTTTAAATTAAAAAATGAAACAACAAAAATTCATGGGATGTAGCAAAAGTACTGCTTACAGAGGAATTTATAGCACCGAAAAGCACACACTTAAACATATGAAAGGTGCAAAATCAGTAATCTAAGTTTCCACCTTAGGAAAAAAAAAAAAAAAGAAGAGCAAACTGAATCCAAATTAGAAGAAATCATCAGAGCAGAAATCAATGAAACTGAAAATAGAAGAGTAATAGAGAAGAATCAATGAACTCAAAAGCTGATTCTCTGAAAAAGCTCAAAAAAAAATTTAAAAGCCTGTACTCAAGTTAACTAAGAAAAAAAGAGGACGTACATTATTAATATTAGAAATGACAGGAAGCAACATCACTACAGATCATGTGGATGTTAACAAGGTAATAAAAGAATACAATGAGCAACTCTATACAAACAAATTTGATAACCTGAACTAATTCCTTGAAATATGTAATTTGCCAAAGTTCACACCAGAAAAAATTTCAATCTGTGTAGTACTAAATACATTGAATAGGTGATTAATAACCTCCAAGAAGAGGGTTCACCAGTGAATTCTACCAAACACTTAAGAAAGAAGCACACTAATCTCCACAATGTCTTTCAGATTTTAGAACCAGGGGGAATACTTTCTTACTCATTTTATGAGACTAGAATTACCCTAATACCAAAACAGGACAAAGACATTACAAGAAAATACAATTATAGACCAATATCTCTCATAAATGCACATTACAATAACTTTGTAGTTTGAAATCAGGAAGCATGAACTCATATAAATTTTAGTATTAGTTTAACTATTTCTACCAAAAAAAGGAGATTGTGGTTTTAATAACCATTGTACTGAATATTTAAATCAATTTGGGTAATAGTAGTTCCTTCTTTGCATTGTTGTAAGGTTTTTTTTCTATAAAACTTGTTCCATCTCTTTATTTACTATAAGTCCAGTTCCAGTTTTTACTTCTTGAATCATTGCTGATGGTTTGTGTGTTTCTAGGATTTTTGCTGTTTCATCTAATGTATTTGGGGCTATCTAATGTCTTGGCATACAGTTGTTCATAGTATAACCATGTAATCTTTTTTCTATTTCTGTAAAGTCAGTAGTAATGTCTCCATTTTCAACAGTAACTTGAGTTAACCCTACTTTTTTTCTTGGTCAGTTGTCTTAGTTACTTTTCTCAACACCCAAAGTTAAAAAAGGAATGGATTTTTTAACTCAAAGTCCATAATCGGTTGGCTCCAAGGCAGGGTGGTGTGACAGACAGGCATAACAGAGAAGAAGCAGTTCATGGTAGGCGGAAGATAACAAAACAAACAAAATAAGACTACAGCTCTTTCTAGTCCTTATATCTTATCCAGGCTACTTAGGGCAGGTAGCACTCACACCCTTAATCTTAGTATCCTTGAGCCTAGCAAAGGACCGTAAGTCAGTCCCAGCATCACACACTCTAGATTCAGCTACCTCTGAAAAAGCCCCACCTATGACTGCATGAGGCTTTGGGGAGACATCTAGACACAAGCCATAATATCATTCTACCTATATTTTGTCACATTGTTGCTTTCCTCAAAGACACTGGGTCTTGTTGATTCTCTTATCTTTCAGCTCTCCACTCAGCTCCATTCTCATTTTTATTGATTTTATTCCTTTTCCCTGTTTTAGTTTAGTCTAATTTTTTTAAGGTTGAAAGATCGGATTATTGACAAGATTTTTTGAGTCTTTCTTTAGTACAGGCATTTACAGCTATAAATTTTTTCTCAAAGAACTGCTTTTGCTGCATCCTATGTTTTTGTATGTTATGTTTCTATTTTTATTCATTTCCACATATTTTATAATTTTTCTTGTGATTTTTTTCTTTCACCCATTGGTTATTTAGGAATGTTTTCTTTAATTTCCACATATTTGTGAATTTTACAAATCTTCTGTTACTAATTTAGAATTTCATTATATTGTGATCATAGAACATAGTTTGTATTACTCTAATTTTTTAAATTTCTTGAGATTTATTTTGTGAACCTGAAAAATTTGTCTGTTCTGGTCAGCATTCCACATAATTTGAGAAGAATGTTTCTTCTGTTATTTTGGGTGTATAGGGTATCAATATAAGGAAAAATGTGAATTGGACAAAATTAGGGAGTTACAAATTCCAGGCCTAAAAATGGCAGAAATTAACTAGCCATAAAATGAATTCACATATAGATAGAAGTGACTGAAGTGGACTGTGAATCAATTCATCATAAAAACCAACTTTTCACTGTCAATTTTGCAGAAATCTACCAGGAAGTAGATAGATTTTTTGAACTTGTTTTGAGGTTTTGTTGTTATGATTATTGTTTTATTTTGTTCCTTTTGGGTAATGAGTGTTGAACCTAGGTCCTCATGCATGTAAATGCTCTACCATTGAGCTACATCTTCACCTTTCTAAATCTTTTTAAAAATGTTTTGTTATTCTTTTCTTTTCTTTTTTTCCTCTCCTCTTCCTTTGCTTTCCTTTCCCTTTTATTCTCTTCCCTTCCCTGCTCTGGCTTTCTCTTCCCTTTTCTTTTTTAAAAAAGTCATACAATGCAGATAAAACAGTGGGCTCATTAGTTCCGTTTGTGTTAAATTAATAGAATAACCCCAAGATGTCTATATCTTAATCACTATCCCAACTGTAACCTATGAATATGTTGCTTGATACAGCAAAGAGACTTTACTGATGGGATTGAGTTAATGATTTTGAGATGGGGAGGTTATCCTAGATTATACTGTAGTCCAAAGCTTCTTATAAGAGGGAGACAGGAGAGTCAAGGAAAGAGTGGAAACATAACAAGGTAAGCAGAGGTTAAAGTGATGTGTTTTCAGTGTGAATGAAGGGTTTTACAGTTAAGGAACATAAGCAAATTCAGAAACCTGGAAAAATGTAAAGAAATTGATTCCCCTTAGTTTCAAGAAGGAATGAAACTCTGTTAACGCTTTGATTTTAGCCCATATGACCCATCTCTGACTTCTGACCTCCAAAATTGTAAGACAATACATTTGTGTTGTTTTAAGTCACTAAATGTTTGGTAATTTGTTACAGCAGCAAGAGGAAACTAATATGCCTAGGAATAGATCATTTCACTTTGTAATTTTCTTTATTTCAGTTGCTTAATTAAAAGGAGTGAAAGTTAAATCTCTGCATCCTGGTGTCAGATGACTTGAATCCAAACTCCACTGAGTAGCATAATGAATTGGGTAAATTGCTTCTCTGGATTTCAAATTACACTTTTGACAAAATAGAGATTATTATATATTATATCATAATTATAGAGATTATTATATATTATATTATAATCTCATAGGATTATTATAGAGGTTAAATGAGTTAATACATGTAACCCATTAGAACACCATCGAGCATACAGTAAAATAGAATACATTTTGGCCCATTAATAAATGTGGTGGCATATTTTAGAAGATTCTAGAGCTAAAAAGTAGAATTTGAGAATTCTATGTTGCTGCATCTGGGCTGCTGCTGCTAAAACCATATTCATTGCTTAAAATCTGTTGAGTAGGTTCTTTGAACCCTTACACTCCAGCTCTGCGGCTGAAAAGTGTTTCACAGTGCTCAGGAGCCAAGCTTACCAGCAGCTGCACACGCTCCCTTGGGAAGGATTCTTTCTTTGTTCCTCTTTCAGTTTCTGAAGAGACCACCAGAACATTTGTGCCATCTGGTTTGGGTAGTTCTTTAAGTCCAGTTTCATTTCTATTTTAAATACTCCAGGTTGTGTTCAAAACTGTTTCAAAACCAACATGGGCATATAGTTCCTGGTTTGCCCTGAGAGTGACATTGCTGGTGACTTCCTCCAGCCCCTGCCTAAGCTGAAGCATGTGTAAGATTTTTATCTAAGAGTCCCAACTTTGAAGAGCCTCAGATTTGAAGCAGAAGGATGATCATCAACAAAGATGGCATTTGGAGTACTACTTACACTTAGCGTATGCATGGACTGTGTAATAACATCAAAACTGTGTGAAACAGGCACTTTCAAGGCCAAGCATAGTGTTTCAGAGGAAGAGAACATTACTTCACCCCAGGTCATACAGATTTATGCTCATGTTCCTTTCTAAGCATTTTATAGCTTTAACTTAGGTCTTTTGTCACTCATGAGTTAATTTTTATATATGATAGGAGATACAGGTTCAAATTTATTATTCTTTTGAGTTTTTTTTCATCTGGATTTCGAGTTGTCATAGGGCTACTTGTTGAAGACTATTCTTCTCCCTACTGAACTATCTAAGCACACTTGTCAATAATCAACTGACCATAAATATAGGATTTATTTTTGAATTCTCAATTCTATTTAACTAATGTGTATGTTTTTCCTTATGGAAA
>RJWM01048391.1:0-11509 GCA_004363535.1 Dasyprocta punctata
TGAATATTTTGTGTATATACTAGAAAAATGTATATATGTGATTGGATACTGAAATACATAAAGAATGTATGAATTTAACCACAGAAATCATTGCAATGAAAATATTAAGACAATTCACACTACAGTATATAGCAAGTATAATTTTTCAGAGTTAGCTGAAGTAAGAGAATGAGAAAAGGAATAAAAAATTTAAGTTGCTGCACTGGTTAAAACTCACTACCATATTTGGTTTTTCAAATTCACCAAATGGTTATGTAAATGTGTGTTACTGTGTAAATGTCTTCATACAATAAATAACCTAATATTTTAAGTTTATGATCAAAATCCGTTCTGAAGGCATTTCAATATCTTGAGTAATATAAATAAATTTGCAGTGAACATGGGAGTGCAGATATCTTTCAATGATCCTAATCTAAGTTCTTTTGGTGATACACCCACAAGCAGGATTCCTGGACCATGATGGATGGGGTCCAGTTTAACTTTCTGAGGAACTTCTGTGCTGTTTTCCACAATGGTTATGGCAATTTATAGTCCAATAATGGTTCCCTTTTCTCAGTACTCTTGATGTCTTTTGTCTCTTGTATAATAGCCTTACTAATAATTATGAGGTGATGTCTCAATGTGATTTTGATTTCCATTTCCTTGATGATTAATGATATTCTCATACATTTCTTATCTTTTCATGTCTTCTTTGTAAAAACATCTGTTTAGATCCTTTGCCCATTTTTAATTGGTCTATGTTTCTTTCATTTTCATGTTTTGCTGTTAAGTTTTATGTGTTTCTTAAATGTTTTGGATCAAATTCTTCATCCAATAAGTTTTCCTATTGTACAGTGTGGGGATAATGAGAAAATGCAGAACTAAGGGTAAAAAGTTTAAGATGAATGTGCTTTGAAGTTCTGATGTACAGCATTATGATTATAATTGCTGATTTACATTACTGTTAGAATTGAAGAACCAAAAGAATCAAACGGGAATCTGTATTTCAGTATTTCCCTTACATGCAAATTCAAAAACAATTCAAATTCCTTTGATTAGAAGGTAATAGATGGGACAAAAGAAGTCAGGATAATTAGTCACATTTATTAAACATTAAGAGAATGCAACCTTTTCCATTTGAGATTTTTATTGCTATTTAGCAGGCAGTCATATTCAGGAATTAGTTAATTCTTTCTGAATCTTTATTCATTCATGTGTGTGAATGCATGTGTTTGTGTGTGTGTGAGCACATGTGAACCATTTATATTATCTCAATACAAAGTTAGACAACTATCCTGTTAAAGCTAATCATGGACAAGAGTTTATTCAGGATTGAATAAGTATTTGACACACTCAACTTCTATTGCACATTTTGGATATTGTCCCCAACTAAGGAAACAGAAACAGGTAAGTAGGGAATGTTGTATTTTTTTTCAGCTATTGTGGTTTATCTAAACTACATTTTTAGTTTTTCACTATTTTTCTATATGTCTAGGACAGAAAGTGCTCAGAGATACAGTTCATGGCAGCAGGTATTAAACAGTATTTGCAATATTATTTTGTGGTAATCGTGACATGGGTGAATGGCTTTTAACTTTCCAAATGAGTAAATACATATAATACAACACTTCTGCCCTGTTATTTTCCAGTGTGATGTCCAATGTTTCAAATGGTGCTATTTCAAAGAAAAAAATGAGTATATTATCTCCACACAAGCTCTCATTTTCAAAGCAAGCAAACTTCACCTAGCTAAAACCAATTCCTTCATTTACCAGAAGCCACCAGAGAATAAAAATAAAAAAGGATAGAAAGGATGATTTGATATTTTGACATTCTACTTTACTCAAGATCCAAGATGACTAAAGATCTGACAAGAGATAAAACAGCTTTGAAAAGTTGGATAAGTTGACAAAATTGAATCAGATGATAACATTTATAGAAAGTAACAACTTCTGTGAATGACCATTCATCAGAATGGATTGACTAAGTTTAGTGAGCATGTCCAGAATACAAAGCAAGTAAATCAGAGAGAACACATAGAAAATGTGGTCTTACAAAATATGAGATCATTTCTGGAAATATTTTTCAGTCCACTATTTCTTTCAACATTTGAGGGAAGGTATATATCAGGAATAAATATCAATTTTGTCACTATCTAAGATTATGATTTATGGTTTTCTAAGATTATGTGATTATAGTTTCCATTTTCTTTTACATGCCAGAGTCCACAGATTTTTAAAAATATATTTCATATTACATTTTACTCTGCAATCCATGGCAATGCAGCATTCTTTTCCAAAATTTATACAACTTATGCTTTTGGCCAAAAATTTTTTTTATAAATACACTAGATGTCTGATATTACACATACACACAACAAAAGTGTTAATTTATTTTGTTTTGCATACATATTTCATTGATTATTATTTTACTTACACATTTATGTAACAGTGTGACAATTTGATACCTGTATACAATGTATAATCATCAAATCAGGGTAGTTAGCATTTGTATCTCTTAAAAATTTTCATTTTTAATTCTTGATATGTTTAAGTTTGTCAGGTACAATATGATCTTATATAGCATACTAATCAAATCAGAGTAATTAATGTTTCCATCTCCTTAACATATTTGTATATTTAAAGGCTTCAACCTTTTCTCATTTGTCCCAGAATATATAGCACATTATTAACTACATTTATGGAACATTAGAATTTATAAGATTTGAGGAAAATATCTGAATTATTTTTGCTACAAATGAAGATTTTACTTTGCTTAACAAAGTTAAATTCTCTAAATATCAATTTTTACATTTCTAGGAATGTAAATTTGTATTTTGAATGATTAAATAGGACTTACAGTGAATGATCATTTGGATTTGCTTGATTCGATATAGCTCAGCAAATTTACTGATTCTTGTCAAGGCTAAGTTAAGAAAATCAGACCAATTTTCCCAAAAGCTTGTAATTTTCACATGTTAAAATATACACACAGTAAAAAATAAACAAAATAAACAGAAATAATACCACAATAAATGTAGAATTATTGAAGACAAATTTTTTGGTCTCTAGAACCTGCTTTTATAGTACTATTTTCTTTTTATGCATCTACTTCTCTTTTATAATTAATAGAATTTAGGATGTCCATATTCTATTCCAAAACTGTTTTCAGTTGACTGGGATGTAATAATACAGAAGGTAAGTGCCCACTCAATATCATTGTATTAAATAAAAATTCCTCAGAAAAAATGTAAAATTTTCAAGAATCAGAATAAAACAACTACTGGAAAGAAAAGATGACTGCAATTTAGGAACTAGAAATCATGGAAGTTCAACCTAAGATTCTTCAAACCACACTAAAATTATACCATATGTTAAGAAAGATTCAGTTAGCAAATGATTTTGATAAGTTTTAAATATGTGATATAGCCATCAAATGCCAGAAGAAATTATAATAAAGAGAAAAAAAAATTAGTGCATATAGGAAAATCTTCATAAATAGTTGGGATATAAAGTATATTAGAAAATTAAAGCATATGATCCTGGGTTCTGAACCACTGAGGTCAAAGCAGGTCTGGATTTAACATACTTCAGTCAGATTTTGATCCCAGGTGAAGGCTATCCCTCGTTGCTTTTTCAGAACTCTTTAAAAAACCGAATCAAATCTTCCATCATCTTCAGAAGTATATTGAAGGCACATTTGATTGGTTTTGAAGGACTGTAGAGATTAGGCAGAATATTTAATCATTTTGAAGAATTAGAGACACTAAGCAGAAATGTTAGCAGAGACTTTTGCACACATAAAAAGGTGCTTAGCACATCAGGAGTAACAAAAAAGAAAGAAAAATATTTCTTCAATAATCCCACAGATACCAAGTTTCAAAACCAACAGAGAAAGCTTGATGTGGAAATGGTATGCACGTACTTTTCACCAGCAAGGCAAAGTAAAATCAATAGGAAGTATAAGCATAACAAAAACAAATAAATAGACTTAACCTCTGTCTGTCACTTTCCCAAATAATGTTGTCATCTAATCAGCAAGCCATAAAAGTAAATAGACCTCAGCACTCTCAAAAGGCATAACAAATAATTCGTTACCTTCTGCTGTCAAAATCTGAAACTAGGCACAATAAAGACCTATGTTAAGCATTATATTCCTGACACTGAGAAATATGGCATTGGGTGAAATCAGGTCTTCTTGTGCTATTCCTAGCTTGACCAAAATAGTTTAAAGCATTTAGGACAGAAATATTTTTTTCCATTAATGAAAATTCATGTTCTCAAGGTCAAGTTCCTGGAAGCTAACTATAAACTTAGAGACACATAGCAATGAACAGATGTAATAGAAGGATTTTATTACATGTAAGCACCTGGTCACCAAGGTAATAAAGACTGAGTTCATGAATTTGGAGAAGAAAATGAGCAATATGGCTCATTCATATAATTCCAGCATTGGGATAGAAGATCACAAGTTTGAGGCCAGTCTGGCCATTTGGCAATTTAGTGAGACCTGAGTCAAAAACCAAACAAAAGAAAATTGAAGATGTAGTTCAGTGTGAGGGCCCTGCCTTTAATCGCTGGGGCCACAAAAAAAAAAAAAAAAGAGGAGTTCAAAATGAGAAAAAGGAAGAATAGAAAGACAAGCCAAAGAAAGAGAAAGAAGAAAATAAAAAACAGGTGAAAAAGAGGGGATAAAGTTTGAATTCCCAGAGAAAAAGTCACAAGCACGAACCACACAGAGATGTTGCACAGCGCACTATGTGGTGAGGGTATGATGGTTCCACTTACTAAGAAAGGGAACTCTAGAGACCAGAGCAAAGGTTTGGTTAGCCATGCTGTTGATGAAGCTATTCATTACAATTTCCAGAGTGGGAAGTAGCATGTGGAGGATAAGGAACAGCCATAGGGTAATAGCTTTTCATTGTGAATTGGGACCTAGTGGTCAATGAGTTTAGATGCTATGTACTTAAGTTTGTACTTTAGTTTTCATTTTAGCTGTGGAATAAAGAAAGGCCTGTGCTGTATTTTTATTAATTAATCTCATAATGATAAATTTAGATTTTAATAAACAAAAGAAGAGTACTCTCTTGTGAGGTTCTCAGGCTTCATAAATTAGAAATTCATGAAAAATTAGAAGTATGTAATCAAGTTCTGTGTCTGTCTCATTAACCAGAACACAATTTGCTAATTCATTATCTTGATTTTTCATGAATTATCTTGTATGGAAAATTCATATATCACAACTCCAACCTGCTTATTAAAAACAAACCCCAAGTCATAGTAACATGAATTTACTATGCTTTGGAAAGGACATATCACTCATTAGACTGGATATGTGCTTCTGCAATGCAGGCTAATTCTAAGAGAGAAAAGAAGGTAGGACAAGTCATGAACAGTGATGAAAAAGATAAAGTAACACATTTAACTCTCAATTTTATCCAGAATATCATAGGAATCAAATTTAAATTCTGGTTTTAAGATTTACAGATGATACAATTAGTAACTTCCCTCACCAAGTATCTTGAGAAAGAGTTTAAGGAAATTTTCTTTGATGGAAATACTATGAACAATACTATATCCATTCATTTTGCTAGACTCTCACTATCACCACTGAACTGAAAAGATACAAGGTTTTGTGTTGTAACGGAGTACTGTTTGCTTAGTTTCAAACTGCCAGATGATATTCTATTTCACCTTACACATGCACACATATCAAGGATATGTAACACAGATGCATACAGTGACATACAGATGCTACATGCACTGAATTGCTTTGGTATGGAGACACAAAGTTATACTGGGTGTTAGATTAAATCTTGCTCTGAAAATTATTTTAAGATACTCTGAAGTTAAATTTTACATTGTGGTATTTTCATTTTGAAGATCTTGGGGAAAAAACCTTCATGATCTCACTATCAAGAACATTTTGGGTTTTCCAGAGAAACTATTTCCTTTTATTTGGAGGCTGTAAAGAATAAATCTGACGACTTTTTTTCACTCTGTAATGTCTAGAAGAAAGCATAATTTTATTAGTGATTTACTGTTAGAGAACATGAAGTCATTATGGCATGCAGATATCAAAATCAACCCTGTCTTCATGTGATATTTCAATCTGCATTGGTCGCCTGTCTAGCCCTTTTTATTTATGGATAATGTTTAATACTTTGATTCATGTTACTTATATTCTATGTACACTAAACATCTTTATGTTCATTTTGATAAAAAAATTTCAGCTAAATTAAAGATGGAAAAAGAAGTCAAATTCCTAAAGTAAAATTTTTGCCCTGTTTTTTAACTGGATATTTGAAAATAGAGATTAGATTGCAACCCAATATTTCACATATAACAATATTACTAAGAAAGAATTTCAGAAAAGTAAACATAGCTGCAAAGATCCTCAACAGTATACTGGAAAACAGAATACAATATCATGTAAAGGATTATATATTTTGATGAAGTACGTTCCATCCCAAAATGCAATGATGGTTCAGTATATGCAAATCAACAAATGTAACATATCCCATAAAGAGAAGCAAGGACAAAAATCACATAATCATTTCAATAGATGCAGAAAATATATTTGATAAAATCTAACATCATTTCATGATGAAAATTCTGAAGAAACTTTGTATAAAAGGACCCTATCTCAAGCAGATAAAAACCATTTATGGCAAAATGGCCAACAACACAATAAATAGGGAGAAGCTGGAACATCTCTTTTAAATTCAGGAATAAATCAAGGATTTCCTCTATCACCATCCCCTTTCAATGTAGTATTTGAAACATTCACAAGATCACTTAGGCAAGAAAAAGAAAAAAATGGAATACATATAACACAGAAAAAACCCAAGTCATCATTATTTGAAGATGATATGTGCCTCTCCACAGGAGACCCAAAAAACTCACTAAAAATCTCTTATAATTAATAACCAAATTTGGTAATGTAGCCAGGTATAAATTCAGCACACAAAAATCAATAGCATTCCTGCACATGAGTAATAAACCCTGAAAACATAACTAAAAAAATACCTCTCCTCATAGCATCCAGAAAAATTAAATACTTGGGAATTAACCTAACTAAGGAAGTGAACGACCTCTACAATGAAAACTGATGTATGCTGAAAAAGGAAATTGACAAAGTTATCAGAAAATGGAATCGTGTTCTTGAATAGTGAGATTCGATATAGTCAAAATGGGCATACTTCAAAAAGTGATACAGAGTTTTAGCAATCCCAATGAAAATACCAACAGTATTCTTTAAAGAACTGGAGAAAATCAACTTAAAATTCATATGGAACCAGAAGAGACCCAGAATAACAAAAGTAACCCCGGGTAACAAGACTAAAGTGGGAGGCATCACAATGCCACACATAAAGTTATATTACAAAGCTAAACCGGTAACAACAGCATGATACTGGCACAGAAGTAGACATGAGCATGAAGGCAGCAAAATGGAAGATACAAAAATAACTCTATATGCATTCAGCTATTTGATCTTTGATGAAAGGGCCAAAAACAAACACTGTAGGAAAGACAGCTTCTTTAATAAATGGGGTTAGGAAATCTGGCTATGCAGAAGCAAAGGATTGAATCTAGACCCATATTTGGCATCATGCACAAAACCAAAACTGATCAAAGAACTAAATGGTAAAACAGGAACACTTATTCTGCTAGATAATAAAATAAGTAAAACTCTTTAAGTCATAGACCTAGACAAGGAACTTGACAGAATTCCTTTTGAAAAGAAAATAGTTTTGAGAATCTATGAAAGGGGTCATATCAAATTTAAAACTTTCTGCAAAGTGAAAGAAAGAACCAACAGAGTAAAAAGATAACCTACAGAATAGAAAGAAAAGTCAGCTATTCCTTAGAAGACTCATATCTAGAATATGTAAAGAACCAAAAAATTATATCCCCCCCAAATAAAGGACCCAATCAAAATACAGGAAAGTAGAATGAGCACACTTCACAGAACTAAAAGTGGCCAATAAATACGTGAAGAAAATAGCATCACTGGCTATTAAAGAAATGCCAATTAAAACACTGAGGGTCCATTTTAATCTAGAAAAAATGGACATCATCAGAAATCAAAAATTTAAAATATGTTGGTAAGGTTGTAAGGAAAAAGGAACATTTTCTTTTTCCTTTGGTTGGAAATAAACTAGTATAATCACTGGAAATCGAAAACCTAAATTAGAAATTCCATTTTATCCAGATATTCTTCTTGGTATCATCTTGAAAAAGTTAAAGATATCATCTCACTACAGTGTTACATGCACACCAATTAATAGTAACTGAATTCATTATAACTAAAACTTGGAAGAAGCTTTTATGTTCATCAATATTTGAATGAATACATAAAGCATGGTATTTACATACAAGGGAGTATTACTCTACCATAAAGGTAAACTGGAATCATTTATATGAAAATGGATATACCATGAGAGCACAGTGTTAACGGAAATAAATTGGACACATCCTTAAATATCACGTCTTCTCTTACATAAGAAATCCAAATTATGCATAAAGAGAAAAATAAAACACAATTAAGAAGTAGAGAGATAGATCTTTCTCAAATGGAAAGAGAAACAGTACATGGAGAGATGGCGGAAAAGAGAAAAAAAGGGTGTAAAAAGGAATAAAGGTGTGTTATGCACATGTACCAACTCCACACAAGGAATGTAAACATATACTACAAACATGTACTAATAAGAAAATAAGTTCAAAAATAAACTCAAAACACCATTAAAATATACTCTTGTGAGAGATTTCTATTCCTTTGTAAAGCTAGTTACCTAATAAATAATTTCAGCCATTTAAATCCTTTTAAAATATGATTTCACTTGATATACTTAAACTGAAAGTAAACTTTTAGAGATAATTAACAGAAAGCTATTTTTAAGAATTGAGACATGGTCCAAGAAAATCTCAGATCTTTTCTTTTATTCATATCCCTGATCAAACCCATAAGGGACTTTGATTTCCCTTTTTTATTTTTTATTTTTTTTGAGTATACACAACATGTATATTTTTTGCAACTGGTTTGATTTTTGAAAGAATTATGTTATATGAAAATACCGGTATATCAATGTTTTGTGTTATTATCATTTTAGAGTGATAGGAGCACTTTCAAATGACAATTAGAATAAAAGTTACATTGGATTTAGTACTCCTCTGTGTATATGTGTGACTTTTTTTCTACTTTTATCACAGTTAACTTACAATCCCTGAAAACTGTGAATACATCTGCTAAACAGGATAATTTAAAAATATATCTCAAGGAAGAAAGTATGAGGGCAATAATATATCAAATTGCTAAATAAAGTATCTATGATTAATCGAAAGAATTTTGAAGATAAAGTAGGAAAATGTACTTTATGGCAATAATACATCAACTAGCTCTAAGGTCCAGATAGTATAATAAATTGTCATATGGTAGCATGCTATGTCTTCTCTAGGCCACTAAAGTACCATTTATAAAATTTATTAATCTAAAAGGCATATGTAGAACTGGTTAATCTTATATTATGTGCTTACTGTATATCTCTGGGACCTTAAATTTCTTAGTTTGAATTACAAAAAACCTGATAAGAAACATTTTTCTGGTTCACATAAGGGAAAATTGGCAATAATTTAATTTAATAAATATTTAAGAAGAATAAAGGAAACTTGATTTATAAATGTATTAACTGTGTGTTTACTCACCAGAACTATTAAATAGGCAAAAAAAAAATCCTTTTGCTATTGTAATTATTTTAAAAAAACAATTTTTATAGCTATGAACCTTGATCTTGTTAAAGTTACTTTACTAATTCTGTCTTCTCTACCCTTGACATAATTAAATGATTGTATGATTGTGTGAAATGATGTTTTAAAAGTAAATTGTTTATAAAACATTACCCTTATTATTACATGACAGCTATGATTCTCTAAAATTACCTTCTCAAATTTGTTGTATCAGAATTTAGAATCTGGCCATCAGTTATCCCTGACCATGATTTTAAAGAAAGAAAACCGTCCACCTGTGCTCTATGACCTGCTTTAAAACATGTTTTATTATGCTAAAGAATCCACCAGCATGGTAAACCGCATATCAGTTTTCCTCCTCCAGAATTGTACTTGATTTTGGAAAATACTAAATCTATTCCACTTGTGACTAGCAATTATTTTACTCAGTGGATAAAATCTTAATAAATGAAATATTTAAAAGTTCAGAGACAATCTAAAAATTATAATATCAAGTAAAGATGTCAGTGTTATCATTTTGTATTTAAATAATTTAAATTTTTTTTCCTGGAATATTATGAAGTAACCAAATGAGGAAAAGGAATATCAAACAAATAACAGATGTCAAAATTTTGTAAAACAAAAACAAGAAGTAGAATTTTCTGAGATAGCAAAAATTAGTAATTTTCCTTAAATCACTCTCAAATTTACAAAGCCATTTTAGTAAAGTGAAAGAATTCTAAGTCATTTATTGATACTATATAGTTTTCATATGCCTGTTATAACAAAAATACAACAAATTTGATCATTTAATGGCACAAAATTGATTATCTCAGCTTTGAAGATCAAAAGTCTGAATTAAGGATCTTTTGTCTGAAATCGAAGTGTCAAAAGAGCCGTGCTCTGTCTTTCTGGAGGCTCTAGGGAAAAAGCATTTCTTGTCATTTCCTGGCATTTCTTAGCTAATGGCCATTATCACTTCAAATTCTTCTTATATTTCACGACCTCATATCTCCTTTTCCTCTGTGCAAACACTTTAGTCTGGCCCTGCCTAGTAAATCCAGGTGTGGCATATAAGGCCCATGCTGATCAGCAAGACAGTGTTCCTATTACAAATTCCTTAACAAAATTGCATTTGCAAAGATCTTTTACCCAAATAAGGTAACATTCATAGGTTTCTAGGTTGAGAATTTCATATAAAGCACCACTTTTAAGCATGGTATGATGTAGAATTTAGAAAGAAGCAAATATTTATTTTCTTTAGGAAAAAAATGATGATTTTTAAAAAGAAACTGATAAAATGTTGATATAAACATGTTCAAGAGAAGTGAATTTAAATGACTACATATTAAAAAGAAAAACTGCTCCATAGCCTGAAGGTCACAGTATCACTCTCTGAACAAGGTGGAACAAATTCTAGTTCACAAGACATTTAACAAAACATTCAAATCATTTAATCAGTGTAATTCCTGAAATCGAATGCTATTGGAAATATGTATGTCTGAACATAGTTTATAATACATGTTTACAGTACAATTGCCTATTATAAATTTTTATATATTCACAATATTTCTATGTGCTTATGACAAAAGATGTGTATACAGGGTATGTAAAAGGTTTACATTTGAAAAATAAATAATAATCCAAAAACTGAGAAAAATATTAAAAAGACATTTAACAAAAGAAGATGCAGAGTGGACACAAGCCAATCATTATGTGCAATATCATTAGGAAAAAAAACTCATTAAAAGAATAATATTAAGAAAAATCTTTTCAATATTCAGGTGAAATTATGAAACAAGAAT
>RJWM01048392.1:0-11509 GCA_004363535.1 Dasyprocta punctata
CCCAAATTTGACACAACAAAAATCAACAAATAAAGTCTCATTAAATTAAAAAGCTTTTGCACATTAAAGGAAACCAGCAACAAAGTGAAGAAACAATCTGCAGAATAGGAAAAAAATTTATGCCAGCTACTTGTTAGATAAAGGACTAACATCTAGATTATAAAAATAACTCAAAAAATTAGGTGCCCCCAAATTTAAAGACCCAATGAATCATGGGCATCTAAAATAAACAGACACTTCTCAGATGAAGAAACACAGTCAATAAATACAAGAAAAAATGTCAACATCTCTGTCCATTAGAGAAATGCAATTTAAAACATTAAGATTCCATTTCATCACAGAAAGAATGGTTGTTATCTAGAAATCAATCAATAATAAATACTGGTGAAGCTGTAGGGAGAAAGGAACACTTACTTATTATTAGTGGTAATGCTAACTGATGCAACCTCTGTGAAAATCAAAATGAAGATTCCTCAAAAAACTAAAACTAGAAATTCTATTTGACCCTGCTATTCTCTTTTTGGGTGTCTTCCCAGAGAAACTAAAAACAATTCATGCCACAGTGACGTATGTGAATCTATGTTTATAGCAGTGAAGCACATAATAGATGAATCAGCCTACATGCCCATCAACAAATGAATTGGATAAAGAAAACATAGAACCTATGCACAATGGATTACTTACTACTCTGTCATTAAGAAAAATAAACTTGAGGCATTTGTAGGAAAATGAGTGCACCTCGAGACTATAATAAATGAAGTAAGTAAGACACACAAGTTAGAACGTCATATGGTTTCCCATATATGAAAAATTTAGTAAGAAAGAGGAAAGAAAAGAGAAAGGAAAAAAACAGCTTTTATATTCTGTTTCTGTTGTCTGTCTCTGTTTTACTCTAATGTGATATGAGAGCTCATTTTGTAAGATTTGCATTTCTTTGGGTATGTTAAGGTCTTTATTGCCATTATGAAGATGGTCTATTTTGAAAAAAAAAATAATTTCCCAGAACAGGAAAATCTATGAAGGTAAATAATAGCTCAGTGGTTACTAGATTTCTGGGCAGGAATTGTGGGATGACAGCTAGAATATAGAGTGTTTCGATTTGGGATAACAAAAACAAAGTTTGATTGTGGCTATAGTTGTACAACTCTGACAGTGTAGTAAAATCTATTTACACTTTAAATTTGTAAATAATGTGGTAGGAAAATTTTTAGTTCAATAAATTTGTTTCATTTAATTTTTTTAAAAAACTGAAGATGGAATTCAAGAAGCTGAGTTGATTGCAATTAGTGTAAAGGCAAAGAAATACATACCGTTTTAAAATGATGAGCTTTATAATGTGTGAACTATATCTCAATAAAACAAAATCAACTTCTCTTTTACCATTATCATTTTACTACTTTCAAAAATAGATTTTATTGTGCATCTTTATAGTACACAATGTGGTATAGAATATATATACATAATAAAAACTTACTATAGTGAAGCAAATTAACATATATATATATCAATTCATGGTTACCCTTTGTTTTCTTGCTTGTTTACATATTTGTTCTGAGAAGTTAAAATCTACTCATGTAACGTGAGTTCCATATGCACTACAAGTTCATAGTTTAGAAGCCTTACGTTGTACATATGATTACCAGACCTTTTTGTCTTCATATGTGCAACTTTGTATTCTTTCACCTACTGCTACCCATTTTTACCACAAATGGTCACTATTTTACTCTTTTTGGATTTTAAATACCATATTTAAAATTATATTGCAAATATTTTCCTTTCTCATTGTGGTTCATGCTGCTCAACACTTAAGTCATCAAAGTTATTGGATATGGCAAGATTCCCTTCTTTTTAAGGGTCAAATAATATTCTACAGTTTCTGTATCCATTCTTCTATCAAGGTATACCTAGGTTGCTTTCATATCTTGCCTATTGGGAGTAATGCAGCTACGCACACAGAAGGGTAGATATCGTCCCAGAGTGGTGATTTTGTTTCCTTTGTATATTTATTCAGAACAACATTAGTTGAATCATATGGTAGTTTTGTTTCTAATTTATTTTGAAACTTCCTTACATTTTTTCCCAGTAATGGTTGGAACAGTCTATTTTCTCATCAACACCATAGAAAGTCTGTTTTTCTCACTCCTTTTCCAATATTTACTATTTTTTAACTTGTTTTTTTAAATAAAGCCATTCTTTTAGATGTGAAGCAATATCTCATAGTGGCTTTTGATTTGCATTTCCTTGGTGATTAATGATCTTGAACACCTTTTCATATTCCTGCTGGCCATTTTCTCTTCAGAGAAATGTCTATTCAAATCTTTTGCCCATTTGCAGTATGGTTGCTTGTTTGCCACTATTGAATTTCATGTGTTTTTATCAACTTTGTCTATTAACCCATTATCAGATAGAGACTGTGTAAGTGTGTTTCCCAACCCACAGAATTCTTTGAGCAATATGGACATTTCAACAATACTAAATCATTTAATTCATAAGCTCAGGACAACTTTCCATTTATTTGTGTCATCTTCAAGTTATTTTTATTAAAGTCTAATAATTTTTAGTGTACATATTTTTCACCTGTTTGGGTAAATTTAAATTTTTCCTAGGTATTTTTAATGCTATCATCAGCATTTTTAAGTTCTTCTTAGGCTGTTATTTGTGTATGAAATGCTATTGCCTTGTGTATGATGATTTTGTATCTTATGATTTTACTGAATTCATTTTTTAGTTCTAACAGGTTTTTGTAGAATCTTTAGATATTTTTACATATATAATTATGTTATCTGTACATATAGATAATTTTTACTTCTTCCCTTCCAATTTGGACATTTGCTTTTTCAAATACTGCCAGTGAATATATGGAAAATGAAATTATAAACCCAATGTTGTTTATATCTTGAGAGATTTAACAGATTTGTATAGGAATTATATACTGAAATTTCCAAAATGTTGATATAAGAATTCAAAGAAGACTCAATATAGCAAGACACATACTGTGTTCATGGACTGAAAGACTGAACATATTAAAGATGTTAATTATTTCCAAATTGATCTTTAGGTTTATCGCCACTCCTATCAAAATCTCATCAGACATAATTATTTCAAAATTGATCTTTAGGTTTATCGCCACTCCTATCAAAATCTCATAGTCACAACAAACATATTCCAACATTTATACTGAAAATCATGGATCCTAGAATAGCTAAGCCAATCTTAAAAGAATAAAGTAGAAGAAATCACTCTGCCTGATGCTACGTTCTACTACATAGCTATGCTAATCAAAATAATCTGGTATTAAGCAAGGGATAGACACAGAGATCAATAGAACCTAACAGAGTACCCGGAAATAGGCACATGAAAGTATGCCCAGCTAATATTTTATAAAGATACAAATAGAATTCACTGAAAGAAAATTAGTTTTAAAGAAGTGATGCTGAAACCAATGAACACTCATGAACAAAAATAAATTGTATCCAAATCTCACACTTTTACAAAAATTAATGCAAAATGAATCACGTACTTAAATATAAACAAGAATCTGCAAAACCGTTTGGAAAAGGCATAGGATAAAGCATTCAGACCTCAGACTAGACAAAAAGTTATTAAAAGGTGTGCACCCTGAATGGCATAAAGGGGAAACACAGAAGGGAGGCTCACTTCTGCTGCTTCTTCAGAGAAGCTCCAGGCTTCCCCTTCACCTTGGGCATCATCTCCAGCCTTCCAGCACTGCCCCTTTCACACAGACACGACAGTGAGCTGCAGGCCGCCTCCTGGATCCTTTAGATCTCTAGCATGCACACAGACCTTTTGCACTCTCCCACGTCTGACACTGTAGGCAGCCATTGTAAACCAATCTTGCAAATTTTTATTTATTTGTATATCTTGCATTAAATCTGTTTCCCTAGTAAGCACTGACTGATACAATAACCAAGAAGGACAAGTATCTGTTACAAATTAATTACAATAAATATAGATACATTAATATGTCAATGAAAATTAACATATAAAATTTCACTCACACATTAATGAATATAAAGAATTCTCAATATATACATCAACATAAAGAACTCCCAGTTCCCAACAATAAGAATAAATCTAATTAGAAAATGAGGAAAAAGGCGTAAAGAGACATTTCACCTAAGAGTATATCTAGATGGCGACTAAGCACATGAAAAGATATTTAAAATCATAGTATCAGTGAAATACAAATTAAAACTACAAATCATTAAAATGGGACTATTAAAATACTGACATAAGAAACAATAACAGAACCAAATGATAGAAAGATATGGAAAAACTGGGTTTCTCATGCTAGTCTAGAGGTAATGTGCATGCTACAGAGATCAGGGTAAATGGCTCATTTTATTTAAGACTGAACTCACACTTGCCACACAAAAATGAGCATTTATGTTCACACAAACAACCTGCACACAGATGTTCATAGTTGCTTTATTTGTGACAGACAATAACTGGAAATAATTTATATGTGCTTCTGTGGATGAATGGTTAAATAAGCTGTGGCATATCCACACCAGGAAACACTGCTCAGTAACATAAGAGAATGAACTATGATACTGAATAGGCTAATATATAATTCCATCTTTCTGACACCTTTGAAATGAAAAAAATAAAAACATACAGAAGATTAGTTGCTATCAATTGTTAGGGACAGGGTTGAGGAAACAGAAGTGGTTTGTCACAAAGATGACAGAGAATCCTTGTGACAATGGGACTGTTCTGTATTTTGATTATACCAATGTCAAATCTTGGTTGTAATATTGTGCTACTTTTGAAAGACAATGTATTTGGGAGAAACCAGTTGAAGGACATTAAGCACCTAACTTTTATTTCTTATAATTGCATGTAAATCTACAATTGTTTGAAGTAAAAAGTTAATTTAAAAGCTAGCATTGGAATTAAAAATAAAAACTCTCCTAAGGAATATTCAGAGTTCCAGAGTTAAAGGGAGAGTTCAGTGTACCTGCTTAAGAGTGGGCAGGGATGTATCAGGTTGGTTCTTGAATGCGTCCTTGAGAAAACTGAGTGAGAATAAGCAATGTTTAAGAGGAGGAAGATTACTCACATTATGTTTAAAAATTAATATATAGGTTTGAAATAAATGAAATGGATAGGATAGGAGACCAAAAATATTTTAGTGCATTCTGAGAAAGTGAATATGCTACCATGTTTAAACGCCTAAAACAGGGACAAAAAGATGAAAGATCTTATTTTACAAGAAGATGGAAGAAGAAATATAAAATCCTTCCTGTGACTAGGAAATGTATTAGCTGAAGATTAAAGAATGAGATGTTAGTAGACCAAGGAACAGGAATGGAGAGGAGACACTTTCTAGTTAGAGAACTTACATATGCAAATTCTCAGACTGTGACTGAGGAGTGCATGCGAAAAAATGCTACCAAGTGAATGTGACTAAGCAGAACATGAGGTGCATTTTCACAGGTTATAAAGGTTGTCAGGACAAGCTACAAGACTCCAAGCTGAAGAACTGGGTGTCCATCTATCCGAAAGTGTCAGGGAGTTTTTGGAGAATATAAGCCTCTGGCTGCATGGAATTTCCTATTTTGCTTATTTTCCTCCCTCCCTACTTCTCTTCCTCCCTCCTTTCTTCGCTGCCATTTATCTCATAATCTCTCCTAGTATTTAGCAACACACTGAAGAAGACACCAACAGTGTAGGAAAAACTAAGATCATATCTTTTCTATGTACTTGGAGTCTAGTAGAAAAATTGCACATGCAACCAACATACTGTTTTTAGATTGTTTACTTTTGTTGATAGCAAAGGGGGTAGACATAAAATGTATTAAACTCTATAATGTTCCAGCCTGTGCCCAACATTCTGCATGTGTCATCTCATTTTATCCTCACTACCATATGAAGTAAGAAAATCATGTACAAGCATATTGACATATTATATAAATGCTTTTTATAATTAAAACTCTGTGGAATTTCATCCCTTGGGTGTTCAAAAACAGTCTAGACATCCATCTGTTATAAGCACTCAAGTGAGACCCTGAGGGGTGCTATAGCCCTTGGCTCAATAATGTTGTCAGCTTCTGTCTATTTCCAAAAAATTCTGAAATTTTTGAATCAGATGGAAGTCATGATGAACTCTTGCACTCTTTGAAAATGATTTAAACGCTATGTTTTTAAAAGGAAAAAACCCAATGTTTTACTATCTCTTCTTACTAAAAGTGCCATGACATTTTCCCTGAGGTGATGGTGGCTATGCTTATGCCAGGGCCAACTTCCAACAGAATGATTTTGGCTGGCTTGCCCAATTTCCCTGGAGATTTCAGAGGCTTAACACTTTCTTTCATTTTGATTTCAGCAAGTACATAGTACATATATGGGTCATATTAATACTTACTTTTAAATGGTGGGGTTAAATGCCTATATTTATTATATAAATACATATTTGCATATATGTATGTAAAATAAAATCATCTTTCTTTTACCTACATCATTCACATCAAACAATGATTGCAATTTTAAAAATTTTTAAGTTCACTTATTTTTGTCTTTTTGGACAGGGTTTTGCTGTGCAGTTCAAGCTGGCCCTGAACTCCCTTTGTAGCCTAGACTGACCTGGAACTCACAGTGATCCTCTTGCCTCAGCTTCCTCAGTCCTGGGATTACAGGTACTCACTACCACACCTGGCCAAAAACTGATTGAATTTAAAGAAATCCTAGGCCCTGAAGATGACTGATGGTGCTCCTGTACTTGGAATTCAGAGTAAGTGGCAAAACTATTAAAGGTGCCTTGAACATGTCTGGATCTGGGAAATGTGCCCAGGTGCACAAATGTCTTTCTGCTTTCTGAGTACTGTATCTTTAATGGGAGAATTTATACTCATCTTGCTACAAAATTTTTACTGAATCTGGAGTGTTTCTTCTGTGCAAAATTCTATGAAATTTTGGATTATGATGTGGTGGTCGTGATAGATGAAAGTTGGTGCATCATAAAACACATCACAGTGGAGAGCAGTGGAAATGAGTGTCTCAGATCCTGATTTTCTAGTGTAACCTCCGCTTTTACTCAGCTATTTGACGTGAGGCAAGTAGCTTCACCTCCATGGATGTTTGTGGCCCCAAGAATCACCAGGTCAGGTAGCAAGTGCTATGCAGTTTGGATGCTGTTTTCATGGGTGATGAGATACAAAAGGGATGTCCAGCAGCAAAAACATTCATTCTGTGGCTGATTCATACTTGGGGAGCAGGCAAAGAGGATTGTTCAATCTTTGAACAATCCTCTTTAGAATCTGAAAATGAAAGCAGCAACTCCTCTTTCAGAGGAAAAAATAGATTAAATCAAAGGCATCCTGGGAATGTAGCTCAGTGTTATAGTACTTGCTTAATATGTTTGAGACTCACAGTTCAATCCCCGGCCATAAAATAAAAGACTTGTAGTGATGCTCACGGATAATGATGATAAAAGTAGAGAATCTTTTTCTTCCATTGTATTCACAGCTTCATTCTTTTGGATTCCTTCAGAAACTATATAACTATGAAAGAATGACAAACCAGAGACCTTCCACATGTGTGAGATCATCTGAAAGTACATTTCAGCCAGGCTGGCATAGAAAGTTAAATATCATGCAAGTCAGAACTTTTTGTTCGGAAAATCTGAAAGGACACTACACAATCTACTTTGAGTAAATCCTAAGGTAGCACTTTTAAAGTCGACCAAGCCAAATTTTTAGGGCAGTGATAAGTATTCTGTATGACACTTTCATTGCAGACATATATCACTAAACACTTGTCAAAACTCATAGAATGTGTGGCACCAAGTACAAACTCTAATGTAAGTGATGGAAATACGTCAAGGCAGGCTCATTGAGTGTAACAGTGCTCCATTCTGATTGCTGCAGATAGCTGACAGTGGGAAAGCTGAGCATTTCCGGGACCAGAGAATATAATGGAAACAGTCTGTACTTTCTTTTAAATTTTCCTGTAACTCGGAGCACCAGTCCTGCAGAGAACAGTAAGCTTCATGAAGGCAGAAAAGAACAATGCCCTCAGTGCTGTTTTCCACCCTTAGGACACTGTCAGATAAAAAAGAGCTTGCCCGTATTTTACTAAATTATGAATAAGTGAAACTATACATGTATGTGAAATACAGAGCAGTGTGATGGATGATCAAGAATCAATAGTGAATACAATTTATAAGATCTCTGTCCATTCTCTGTCTCCATGGAAGTGATATGTACGAATCCAGTTTTGATTGTGACAAGCAACTTGAATGGAATCAGACTGTGTGCACGGTCCTGTGTGTATCTATGTTTGGGTGTTAGGTAATCATTTCCAGGGCAAGTGTGAGGCACAAATACCCAATATTTCATGAAGTATCTCAGACATGGGAATGTGGTAGCATGAATTAAGGAAGACTGCTTATAGTTCAAAAGAGCTAAAGGACAAATTGCTAAGATGAAAAGTAGAGTATTTTTTATATTCACCACCCCTAAATTTGCTCATATCTCTCTATATCTCTATATCAATGTATACTGTGTGCTGTAAAGGAATAATCTTTATCTAATGATGCCACAGGGTAAATTGCATCCAAATTAGTGCAACTGACCATTAAACTGTCAAAGTGTTTGGGAAGCATTCATAGTTGCATGATAAACTTCCAGCAGCTAGATCTCAAATATGTCAAATTTCATTTAATCAGAATAAATGTATGTATTACTACTCATTTTCTGTCACCTATCTATCTGCCTATCTATCTATCATCTGTCTATCTGTTTTATAGTCCTGAGGGATCAAACCAAGGTCTTCACATTGCACTACATCTTCAGCTCTTTTTTATTTTAATTAATTAATTTATTTATTTAGAGACAGAGCTTGCTATTTAGTGCAGACAAGCCATAAACTCATAAAGTGGCTCCGACTGGCATTGAATGTACATCAATCCTCCTACCACAGTCTCCCAGAGTGCTGGGATTACAGGTGTGCACCTTCTCTTCTGGTTACTTCTATTTTTAACTAACATATTTATTGGAGCATTACCTTAATATTTCATTTAACAGGATTCCTATTTTAAAAAACTTCACCTACTAAACTATAATAGATTTCTACATTAATAGATATTCCACTCTAATAGAAATTAGGATAGACTCTAATTTTATTGTGTGTTGTTTCACACAGCCAAAATATTCTAGAATATTGACTTAATAGAACCTTACTAAGAAGCTCAGCTCTGAACTTTACCATATTATTATCCACTATTTTTCCCTGACAGTGATATTATTTGCCTTATTTTTCAGCTGGGAAAGTTAAAGTGAAGATTGACTCCATTGGAAAGAGGCCAAGTGTCATATCCAGAAAGAGACCCAATTTGTACTAATGTTAGAAACGACAGATGCTTGATGGCAGGAAATATGTCATTTTCTTCAGAGAATCTCCTCATTTCCTAGCACTGTGCTCTGAATTCAACTGCCATGAATCAAGCACCAGATAACAGTATATTCTTGGAAGGTAGTAAATAACATTGACCTGGACATTCATGATAAATGATGGTAAATGAATTGCTTAGCTGAATCTCTGTAAAAGCCATAAATATCAACCAAACAATAATTATGATTTAAAAGATAGCTTACCTACCCATGCTGTTCTTATGTAAGAAAGACACAAGACAATTTACAAAACCAGTTGCACAATACAAAATACAAGTGTCTGGAAAAGTTTATAAATTTAGGAATAAGGCTTCCAAAGGTATTTCCAAATGCTTGTGAGGATTCCAAGTTCATATCTGATTATTATTTGATCTCTCAGTTTTTAATCATTTCTTGCTCCTTAAATAAGCTATATTTATTGAGTAGTTTAGTCACTGGCTAATTTACATAGTCACCAACATTTCAGTTTGTCACATGTAAGCACAACCAGAAGCTTATCTCAAAGATATTACGTTTGAGTCCATCCTCAGGTAAAAAAAAATTCAGACAATTAGTAGGAAGGAGTCTGAAGTTCTACACGATGCTTTTCTTCACTCATCTAACACTTGACTCTGAATAGTTATTATTCATTTTTTTAATTTAATACAATGTACTTAGAACTCTTTGATGTACTGGAAATATATAACACACATACAAAATTGGAGTCTCTACTTTTCATGAAACTCGCATTCTTACAAGGGAGAAAAATAAAATAACTAGCTAACTAAATAAATAAATAATCATATAGTGTTAAATGGTAACAAAGATTGAGAAAGAAAATGAGATATGAAAATATCTGGGGAAATACCCCTCATGTTAGAGAGAACACCAAGGGCAGAGATCCTGAGATAGGAACTTTCTTGGCATGGTAAAGAGGTAACTAAAAAGCCAATGTGGCAAGACAGGAAACGGAACCACACCAAGTCAGAAGTTCACACGAGCAAACACAAGTCATATAATGTGAGGGAGATTCTGGGCTCTTTCCATTAGGTCATATGGAGAAGTCATTAAAGAGTTTTATTTGGAAGAGAACCCATGATGTAGGATGGGAGAAAGAAGAACCAAGGACTAGTTATTTGGCTATTGGAGAAATGATGGTGATGGCATTGGAGCAGAGATAAGAGAAATGGTTGGATATGAAATATATCTTTGTCATAATTAAAAACCATTAGAAAAATTGTTCATGGTACCTGGGCTTCTGAAAATGAATTTCTACATTTGATTCACCCCTGAATGTAATAAAATTGTTCAATTCCATTGCTTCAGTACAGCATAAATCATAGAATGTAATTTATGGGGAATATACCTAGATGCACAAATTTCAACAAGGAGATGGACCACCCTTTATAATGTTAACCAAGCACCAAAAGCAGGTATTTATAGAGGAAAATGAAGGTAAGCAAAATTAATTGTATCACTAGTAAATACTTCATAAATTTGTCAACCAAACATCTTAAATTTCTAATAAAAGAAACTGATGCTGACTCCTGAAGGAGTAAAAATACTAATAAAAAGAGTACTATATTTTCCAGAGAATTTTTAGTAAGGCCAGAGAAGTAGGTGTGAAGAATGTACAGAAGCAGAAGAAGCTAGGAAGCAAAAAGAAGCCCATCCGAATCACGGCACACACAAATGTGACAGAGCTACTGTCATTCTGCTTCAGCTCCTGTCACTATACCAGGGTGGGGGTGGGGGTGAAGGTGGGTGGGGGATGGGGGCACTATGTGCATTACAGCCGCCACTGCCATAAAGCCCACAAAGACCAGTACAGGACACTGCATGCTCAGTGACCATAGCTGCCTTGTGAACAGAATGCTGCTTCTACTGTTGTCACTTTCACAATCCTCACTTCTGTTTATATCAGCCACCAACTCCTGCAGTATCTGTTAGTTCAGACTAGACCAACTGCAACAAGAGAGTCTGTTATGAACATCTACCCATTCAGACTTCTAAAATGAGAGGCTCTAGCTGGACATGGTGGCGCATGCCTGTGATCACAGCACTAGGGAGGCAGAAAGATCATCATATGTTCGAGACCAGCCTGGGCTACAAAGTGA
>RJWM01048393.1:0-11509 GCA_004363535.1 Dasyprocta punctata
TTTCATAATACCATACAAGAAATGTGTATGTGGTCTTAGTCCCTGGTTCCCGACAAGTACTTAAAGCTATTCTAAGTTATGGAGCAATGAGTGCTAGTGTCTGCCCAGGGACACTGACAGACCCTGTACCAGAGCCCTGTCCCCAGGGGGCCACTCCTGTGGGCTGCCAGGTGGGGCGTGGCCTCCTCAAAGACAGGGCACCAACAGCGACGCGGGGGCTATGGAGCCCCTGGCACCCCGCCCCCCTCCACAGAGAAATGCAGGGGTCCATCGGGTCACCCAGCATAGACTCTGGGCACGAGGACGACAGTGGAGACTGAGCGTCCTGTCTCACTGGACCAGGTTCTGCACCCCCGGGAAGAGGAAGAACACTTCCCCCGTCACCCTCTTCTCCAAACAGCCACAGGAGTAAAATGCAGCGGCCTCATCCCGCACAAACAGATAATAGTCGGAGGTGTGAGTCTTGAAAACTGGACATTAAATATAGTGGCCCACCTAGGTAGTCACTGCTAACCTCCCCCACCATTTTTCTGTGTCATGAGTACTATCATTTGTTCCTATGATCATAAAACACATTCAAGGAGGATTTTTATCCTGCAAATGAGCAGCTAAAATTCTTTAATTTCACTTTTTTTTCAGGGCTTGGAATTGAACCCAGGACCTATATACTGAGTCACATTCCCCAGTTTTTTTAAAAAAGTATTTATTTATTTATTCATTATTTTTTGTTTGTTTTGAGAAAGTCTCACTATGTAGTCCAGGCTGGCCTTGAACTCACTATGTAGCCCAGGCTGGTCACAAACTCATGCTGATCCTCCTGCCTCAGCTTACCCAGTGCTAATTCTTTTTCTTTCCTTTTCTTTTCCTTTTTTTTTTGAGACAGTCTCTTGCCACATTGCTCAGGTTGGCCTCAAACTTGCAGCAATACTCTTGCCTCAGTCTCTCAAGTGTTGGGACTACAGGTCTGTGCCACCACATCCGGCCTAATTCTTATTTTTGAGACAAGGTCTTATTAAACTGCTAACTTGCCCAGGCTGGATCTGAATGTCAGTCTCCAGAGGGCTGGGATTATAGAGGAGGCTCACCATGCCTGGTTAATTTCATAAATATATTTAGGAGCTGGTTATATGCCTGACACTCTCTCAGGGTTTGGGGATACAAGGAATAAACCCCCAGAATAAGGTGCCTGATTGAATGGAGTTTATAGCCTTGCAAGACCGCCGTCCGCGGCAAGCAAAGAGGTCGCTTTGGATTGCGTAGGAAGGCAGCTCTGTAACGTGCTCTAAGAAGCTGCGGCGGGGCAGAGGGGCTGGAAAGGCGGGAGGGGCCGGGTCCCACAGCCCTCTTGCGCCACTCAGGAGTGGGCCGGAAGCGACGCTCAGATTTTAGACTTGGGGCTTGTGAAATACCCAACTCTCGGCAGGAAGGAGAGCCCTGTGTCCGGCTCCTGCGAACCTGCAGTGCGAGGTTTGAACCAGAGCCGCATGTGTCAGTTGGCCACCTGTCAGGAGACAGCAGGGCAAAAAATGAACAAAATACACAGATTTTTGTTTTGACGTAAGTGTGTACTGGCTCATTGTGAATGTTGTTTCCAATTACAAATGTACAAGCCGGGTGTGGTGGCGCTCGCTTTTAATCCCAGCACTCAAGAGGCTGAGGCAGGAGGATCATTGTCAGTTCGAGACCAGCCTGGGCTACAATGTGAGTTTAAGGCCAGCCTGAACTGCATAGTGAGATCCTGTCTCAAAAAATAGGGCCAGGGATTTAGCTCAGTGGCATAAGAACCTGCTTGGCAGATGTGAGTTTGAGTTTGATCCCTGGTACCAAAAAAAAAAAAAAAAAAAAAAAAAAAATTGTCAACAAAAAGTATGGAGAATGGTTGCATGGGAGATGAGAGTGGAATGATAAAAATAATGGTCAGAGATAATACAAATATAAAATATAACAAGAATGATAATCCTGGCCATCTGCACATTTAAACTCATAATTATGTTTCAAAAAAAGCAACTTCTCAAAAACAAAAAGGAACTTCTCCCCTGGGATGGGCCTGTAATCCCAGCACTGGGGAGGCGGAGGCAGGAGGATTGCTGCGAGTTCGAGGCCAACCTGGGCTCCACAGCCAGACCCTGTCTCAAAAAACAAACAGTGACCTCTCTGCCATACAGAAAGCAAACCCTCTGCCCCGCCGGGTCTTTTTTCTGCAGGAGGAAACCAACATTAAGATCAGTAACAGGTCCTTTGGGTCAGCATCAGTGAATGAAGCCTGGACACTGCTTTCCATCTGTGATGTCCTAGTGCCACCACTTGATCCCTTCTGTCCTTTGTGAATTTATCAGTAAGAACACAGACACCACTTGTGATTTCAGGATAGTATTTGCTTAGCCTAAGGCTCCACCACACAGATATTAAAGAAGTAACCAGTGTGAATAGCGAGCTGCGCTGTCACCTATCAGACTAGCATCACGGCATCACGCATTTAAAAGGAAGGCAGTGAGGCTCGGCTCGGTGTGGTGCGGCTCCGGGAAGACGTTCCTCTCTCATGACAGGGGTGGCCTTCACGAGGGGGGCCTTCTGAAAGGCGTGCTGCTTGGCACACTGCATCTAGACCTCAGCCTTTAAAAGGTCCCCGTCCAGATACTGGGCCTGGCAAATCTGTTCCTGGGAATGTATCTTAAAGAAACAATTCCAAGCATAGAAAAGGTTTAGTGAAAAAATGTCAGTCAGGTCCAAATGTCTGTAATAGTAAACATTTAGTGGACAGCCAGTAGTGAATGACCGAGGGTTTTAATATTTTATTTATTTTTAATCGAACTCAGGACCTTGGGCTTGTCAGGCCAGTGCTTGTGCTGCTGAGCTTTATCCCCAGCTGACCTAAGGTTTTGAGGACCCTACGCCATTTTATTTTATTTTTTTTTTCTTTTTTTGAGACAGGGTCTTGCTGTGTAGCCCAGGCTAGCCTTAAACTCTCAGCAATCCTTCTGCCTCAGCCTCCTGGGTGCCAAGTTTGCCACCATGCCTGGCTAGGGTCCCACACCATTCTATCCTAACAGAGACCTTCAAAGAGAGAATCTATTATCCTCATGTTAGGGATAAGAAAATGAGCTCATAGAGATTAAGCAACCCCACCTAACTCATAAACCTAAATATAGAAGCAGAACTGTGAGCCAAGCCTGCCTGGATCTGAAACTCGTGGTCTGGTTTTGTGGTTTTTTTTTTTTTTTTTGGTACCAGGGATCGAATCACAACCTTGTGCCTGCCATTGAGCTAAATCCGCAGCCCTATTTTTGAGACAGGGTCTCACTATGTAGTTCAGGCTGGCCTCAAACTCATTTTGTGGCCCAGGCTGGTCTCAAACTCATAATGATCCTCCTGCCTCAGTCTCCAAGTGCTGGGATTAAAGGTGTGTGCCACCACACCCCACTTGAAACCCGTGGTCTTGTTACAGTATGAATGACCATAAAGTGCAACCACTAAAAGTAATACTTTTGGGGGGATGGAGGGTTGGGGGTGTAGCTCAGCAGGAGAGCTCTTGCCTAGCACATGTGAGGCCCTGGGTTCAATCCCTAGTACTGAAAAAAAAATTTATAATAGTGAAAAGGATATCAAATACAGAATTGCATATGCAGTAGGATTATGACTTCATAAAAACACGAAAAAAAATGCACAGAAATCAACAAAATGCAATCTGCCCAAGGAACTAGTCATGCCCTATACATTTGTATTTTCCATACATATCTTACACATTTTCTATTAAATTTTGTTAGCTTAAAAACTGGTGGTCAACTTCACACCAGCTGAATTAAATCAGCATGGTACTTCGTGTAGATGGCCCACCTGAGGAAAAGTTGTCAGCATAAAAGGGGACGTGGAGAGAAAGAATGGGGCATTGTAGGTTCTCCTAAGTGTTGCTGCTGTTTGGAGCCATTGGTTCTCCTGCAGGAGCTTGTCATGCTGACTTCCCGATATGAATTGGGCCGTTATCATGGGAGGAGCTCAGGACCTTGTCGCTGAGAACAGCTGAGGTTCACTTTGGAGGAGCTCTGGTCCTTACTTTGAGTATCACTTCCTGGCTCCGGAGGGGAAGATGTGTGCTGTTCAATCTCCATGAGATGTCACACTGGCTTCCTGACCTGTACTTGACTGCTCTCATCATCAGAGAAACTTGGGACCTGTCACTGAGGATGGCTGTGGAACTTTTCAGAGGGGCCCTGGTCCTTGAGTGTCATTTCTTGGCTCCAGTGCAGAACCCTCAACCTACTGGCACATATCTTTCATCCTGCTGGCATAGACTTGCTAGCTTCCACCACTGATCTTTGGGCCTTCCCAGTGCAGATCTGTAAAACAGACTTGCATGACTCCTTGTCATGGGCTCCAGACCTCCAGTTGGACTCATGGGAGGCACTGTCATGGGCTCTAGGTCTTTAGCTGGACTCATGCAGGACATTACTGTGGGATCTAGGCCCTCGGCTGAATTTTCTAGGTCTTTAGTGTTGTGGACAGATTTCCTGCACTTTCTTGTATTTAACTCTGGGTGACCATCATATTATAAATTCTGTGTCCTGTATGTAATTGTTCTCCTTGTAATCTCTGACTACAGCAAATGTGATCAGAAAGTATAATTGCAGCTGGGTACAATGAGTGTAATTCCAGCACTTGGAAGGCTGAGGCAGGAGGATCACTGCCAGTTTGAGGCCAGCCTGGGCTACAAAGTGAGTTCAAGTCCAGCCTGAACTGCATAGTGACTATCTCAAAAAACAACAAAAAAAGAAAAACTATATTGTGACCCTAAGTTCTACATTTTTACAAAGCATTTTTAAAATCCCTAACAAAAACTCTCTCAACTGTGAGAACAGTGTAGCGGGCAAACATTTCCCTCCTACACCAGACCTCCGTTCCAGAGGAAACAGCGGTGGGTTCCTGTGTGACCCTCCAGAAAACCTCACCCACATTTACTGTTTTCCAAGCTTTACTGACTTACAATTTACAGGTTATTATACTCCCCCAGCAATGAGAATTGAACCCAGGAGCTGTGCACTGAGCTACATCCCCAGCACTTCTTTAAAGACAGGGTCTAGCTAAGTGGCCCAGGCTGGGCTCACACTTCGGATCCTCCTGCCTCAGCCTCCCAGAGTGTAGAACATGTCATCGTACCTGGCTAAACCTTCCTGCTTGTGTAGTGGGGTAAGTCTGCTGCTGTGGAGCGGGGCTGCTGGGCCTCCTGTGGCTGAAGCAGGGCAGTTCTTGCTTGCTAGGCTGCCCCTCACCTGGGCCCTGGCTTAAGAGCCCTTTGTGGGCTTTCTCCGTCCATGCCCATTGGGTTCACAGCTTTCTGGCTTCTTGAGATCCAGGTCTGTGACACTGGAGGCCAAAAGAACCCAAGAAACTGGCCTTCATTATTTTTCTACCTCTGCCTGTATGCAGGGTTTATAGTTGTTCTTAGCAAGAGATATAGCAAAATAGATGTCTATTCCATCTCCACATTCTGTTTTGTCTTTTGAGACAGGGTCCTGCTATACCACTCAGGCTGGATTTGAACTCACTACGGACCCCAGGCTGGCCTTGAACTCACAGTGATCCTCCTGGCTCAACCTGAGTGCTGGGATTACAGGCGTGCACCACCATGCCTGGCCTTACTTTTGGTTTTGAGGTTAAAGTTGCAACATAAAATTATCCATTTCATTGTACTGAATTTATTTGTTGTTGTTTTGAGATAAGGTCTCACTATGCAGTTCAGGCTGTCCTTGAACACAATGATTCTGCTGCCTCAGCCTCCCATTTTAAAGCAAACAATTCAAAGCCGGGCATGGTGGCACTCACCTTTAATCCCAGCACTGGGGAGGCTGAGGCAGGAGGATTGTTGTGAGTGCCAGACCAGCCTGGGCTACAAAGAGAGTTCAAGGCCAGCCTAAACTACATAGTGTGACTCTGTGTCAAAAAATAGGGTTGGGGATTTAGCTTAGTGGCCTAAGTGCCTGCCTGGCAGGTACAAGGTTGTGAGTTTGATCCCTGGTACAAGGAAAGAAAGAAAGAAGGAATGAACGAACGAACCAAAGAGGATCCAGATTTACTTTTAGAACACTTGCAATGCTGCAAGGTCATCACTGCTATCCAGTTCCAGAACATATTCATTGTTGACTTGTCACTTTCTTTGTCACTGTGACAAAACACCTGACATTCATTCACACTTAGAGGTCAGAGGACGGAGGGGCCTTGTGGAAGAAAGCTGCTCACGTTAAGGCAGCCAGGAAGCCAGGAGAAAGGTGGGGCCAGACCCAGGCCACAACCCCAGCCACCCGAGGCTAACAGGGCCCCACTGCCGAACGGTGAGTCAGCTGTGGCTCCCCCAAGTTCTAACCATCTGCCCTCAGTCCTGCCTCTGAGCACATGAGAGTTTTGGCGGCCATTCTTGATCTAAACCATACTTTTTATTTTTTTAGAAATTTTTAATTTTTTTGTCTTTTTGAGACAGGGTCTCACTATGCAATTCAGGCTAGCCTTGAGCTCACTTTGTAGCTCAGGCTGGTCTCAAACTCACAATGATCCTCCTGCTTCAGCCTCCCAAGTGCTGGGATTACAGGTGTGCGCTACCACACCCCGCTAACCATACTTTTAAAAATAACAACTACTGAATATACATATAACCGCACACTGCATTACCTTTATTTTATTTTATTTTATTTTTTTTGACACAGGTCTTGCTATGCAGTTCAGGCTGGCTTCAAACTCATAGTAATCCTCCTGCCTCTGCCTCTAAGTGCTGAGATCACAGGCATGCACCACTATGCTCAGCGTCCCAGCTTTTATTTTCTCCTCCAGCCCTTTAAAAAAACTTTTGAGACAGGGTCTTGCTACCTTACCCAGGACAGGCTGGTGGTGCACATCTGTAATTCCAGCATTTGGGAGGCTGAGGCAGGAAGATCACCATAAGTTTGAGGCCAGCCTGGGCTACATAGTGAATTTAAGCCCTGCCTGAATTATAAAGTGAGCTCCTGTCTCAAAAAACAAAACAAAACAAAACAAAACAAAACAGATGAAAAAATGTACCCTGGCTAGCCTTGAACTTGGAACCCTACCGTTTCAGCTTCCCAAGGAGCTGAGATTCCAAGTGTATGACCCTGAGCCTGACTTTGTAGTAAAAGACTCAGCTCCTAACACATTAAGATTCCCAAAGCAGATAGGACAGTTAGCCTCATGGACCAATCTCCTGTGACAAATGAATGGGTTAGGGAATAACCAGCAAACTGGACTTCCAAACAGCCGCTTATACTGAAAAAGAAGAAACAACAGGTGCCACAGACATCAAAAAGAGCAGAAATAAATGCATGCCATTTTGTGATTTCCCTTTCTTCTGTCCAGGATGTTGAGACCGCACATATTCCGGTAGCAGTGGTCCCTGACTAGCCTCCTGCTTCCCGCTCAGTCCTCTGGTCTTCCCACTGCTCACCTCCGGGAAATGAGTCCTTTCAGGCAATTCATTCCATCACATTGTCACATTGGCTTCCTAAACCATCATGTTTGTTCTCTTATTTCCTTGCCCACAAAACCCAACCATCTGCGGGTCAGGGGCTGTCACGGCTGCTGGGCATGCAGCACCGTCCTGGGAAAGCCTCGCCTCGTTGCGCCCACCGTGCCTCTCCCCAGCTCTATCTGGTCCCATTCCTGCTGGGCACCGGCCCAGGAAGCGGGAGCAGAATGGGGGAGCCACCTCCTTCCTCCCAGCTGGTGGCTGAGGATGGCTGGGCTTGTGTGTGCACCGTGGTGGTGGCAGCTGCGGAGGCTCCGAAGGCCCCGCTCTGCTCCCTCTGTTCCTTCGGGCCCTGGTGCGACCGCCCTCAGGTGCATCTACCTGCCCGACCACTGGTTGATGCCCGCCCCAACTGACATGATATAAACACTGACTGCGGCTGGCGCGCCAGAGCTTGCTATTCTTATTTTCATACATGGAGGAAATAGGATTTAAGCACATCGCTGCTTTTCTTAAGGGGACAGCAGACTATGTCTGCCTGCATTGTTCACCTCACAGACGGGACAGCAAACGGAGAGCCTATAAATCATACAGGCAACTGGCAACAGAATTATTAACTCAGCATGTGAGTTCTTTATTGGGTAATTACATTAATACTGAGCATTTTTAGTTATTCTTGTGGGTAGCTAGTGCATATAGATTACATAATTTTAAAACTATAATAAATATGGTCAGTTGGCAGCAGACTCCAAACTTTCTCTTGTCATTTTTGAAAAAAGGTTTGATGATTTACTATAATCCATTAAGGAACATCTAAATGGGAAAAAACAAGGAAACATTTTATGAGTATCAGTTTTTTAAAACAGAAAATGGTCAGAGAAACTATACAACATAAGAATTAACTGTAGTGATTAAAATCTATATATAAAATTAGTTGGTATTTTAGACAGATATGACTAAGAAGAAATTTTTTTGTTTTTTTTTTTGGCGGCACCGGGGATTGAACTCACAGGCCTGCACCTGCCAGACAGGTGCTTAAGCTGTGGAGCCAAACTCCCAGCCCTGGTTTTCTTGGGGCAGGGTAAGAAGAAATATTTTAAGGGCTGCAAATTTGTCTCCTGCATCAGTATTTTCCCTTTTTCAAAACAGTAAACTGCCATGTGTGGTGGTGCATGCTTGTAATCTTAGCAATTGGGAGGCTAAGGCAGGAGGCCGCTTTGAGTTTGAGGCCAGTTTGGGCTATGTAGTAAGTTAATGACCAGCCTGAACTACATAGTGAGACCCTATCTTAAAAACCAAATGAAAAACAAAACAAAACAATCCCCAAAAACAAAAATAGTAATCTTATGCTACTGAGCACAACTGATTGAAAGTGAACATTGTCAGTTATTTATCTGAATTACATGGTAGGGTCTCACCATGTAATTCCAGGCTGACCTTGAACTCACTATATAGCCCAGGCTGGCCTCAGACTCATGGTGATCCTCCTGCCTCAGCCTTCTGAGTGCTGGGATTATAGGTGTGTATCACCACACCTGGCTAAATAGACTTATTTTATTATGCCTGATCTGAACCAAAGGAAGAAAAAGAAATACCACACTTAACTTTACTAAAACTACCAAACACAAAGTAAACATTTTATCTTACATTTAAGTTCAAAATCTGAATGAAATTGATTTATGAGCATATTTTATCTACAAAATATTGGAAGGATGTATAGCATAATATTAACAGTAGTTTGGTATGGTGGTGTATGTTTGGTAATCCTAGCACTCAAGAGAGGCTGAGACAGAAAGACTACAAGTTCAAATGCAGCATGGATGTTTAGCAAGACCCTGTCTCAAAATTTAAAAATGCAAAAAGGGCCGGGGATATAGCTCAGTGTGAAGGTCCTGGGTTCAATTTCCAGTAGAGCACTGGGGAAAAAATGTTTAATAGTGATTCTTTGTCTGGGCAATGAGACTTCAGATCAGTATACCTTTTCTTTTTCATATTTCTCTTCTTTCTACAGGGAATATATATCTCTCAAATAATTAGAAGAAAAAATAACCAGGCATGGTGGTGCAAGTCTGTAATCCCAGCCACTCAGAAGGCTGAAGCAGGAGGATCGCACGTGTGAGGGAAAAAAAAAAGTAATATAGTAGTAGCTTAGCATGCATGAGCCCAGGGTTCAATCCCCTGTAACACACACACACAGAAGAAAAAGAAATAAAGGCAACACATACTCAAATGGGACAGTAATCAATACTTCTTAAAATTTAGTTTCTCACTGTCAGAAACTGCACTTTATAAGGAAGGATGACTCTGGAAAGCATAGGAGAGGGCGCTGGGGTAACAGGCTTGCCCAGGTCAGACGCCACCCAGTGGCACAGCCATGGCCTTGCCTTCTGCTCTAGGGCTCTGTGAAGGGCCGTCATGATTTTGGTCCATGATAGTTTGCACCCATGACAGTGACTTCGAAAGATCACAAGGGGGCTAAGCAAGCCCTGTGTGAGCAACGTCACAGCCACCGTCCTGCTGCTAGCCCAGCGCATCATGCGCACCTGGGTAACAGGCCCACTGTGCTGCCAGCTGTGTACAGGGACAGCTCACGTAACTGTGCTTGATAATAAATGCGTCACCAGTGCACAGACTTACCATGCTTTCTAATCACTATCTTAGCGTACTCCTACTTAAAAATGCAAGCTGACCACAGAAGAGTCCGTCATGTTACAGTGGCAGCTGCCACACATATCACGTATCTCCTGTGTCTCTTTCTTTTCCATTCATTCTCTTTCTTTTCTACTCACGTGGTACTGGGAGTAGAAACCCAGGGGGCTCTACCAATGAGTTACATCCCCATTCTTCTTATTTTTTATTTAGAGATAAGGTCTTCCGAAATTGCCCTGGCTGACTTCAAACTGGCAGTCCTCCTGCTTCAGCTTCCTGAGTAGCTGGGATTTCACACCAAATGATTGACCTGTGTAAACAGGCTGTATGATGTTTATATGACTAGTTTCTCAGAATGTGTGCAATGCATGACTGTCTACACACATGCAAGAACAGATTTCTCACCAGAACATCAGGAAAAGTTGGGTCAATTTCAAGACTGCAGAAATATTACAGAGTCAGGTTAGAACCTAAGAAGCTGGCAGCCAGCTTTACCTTCAGGATTTCACCAGGGGCTGCATCTGGTGGCACAAGCTTCCCACAGTGCTTTGAATACTCAGTGATCAAGGCTGATGCTTCGTCTATGCTGTGGAGTAGAAAAGAAACGGACCATGAAGACTCCCGGAGTAATAAATGTTTTGCTCTTTCCTGCAGGGCTGGCTTCACAGGGTATACGGATGTCTAAACACATCAAACCATATACTCCAAATATGTGTGGCCTATGTCTCAATTATACCTCAAAAAATAATAGTCATCTAAAAAAAACTACTACTACTCATCCATAAATGACAGTACGCAATGATGGCTGCTCAGAAGGAAAACAAGCAGGCAGAAACCCATGGGGCAGTGACAGGAAACAGAAGCCTCTCACACGACCAGCAAAGTTGGACCCGAAGTGGGGCGGGAGCCAGAGCCCCCTGCACTTCCCCGACAGCACCTCTGCAGTGCCAGCCCATTGCCTCCTCCTGTCTCATGTTCCAGGCTGGCCTGGCTCTGCCCCCAGAAGCTTATGGTTTCTATACTTGTGGGGGCTGGAAAATCAGCTATTGGAGCCCTGCAGAGACTGTGTGTCGCAGAAGCCCGCAGTGGCCCAGCAGGCTCAAAGGAACCCAGCTGTAACTCAGGGCTCGGACAGATTGCGAGACGCCCATTGCGGGGATTCGCACGGCCCATCTCATGGTCTGACTCCAAGTTCATGCTCTGCACCTCCGGGTGACAAGGCCGCTCAGTTCTGGGAATGTGCAGGAGCTTAGTGTTTTGAACTTTTAATTACAACCATGCAGCTCTGCAACTGTTTGAAAGTTTCCTCCAAATAAAGATAAACTTTAAGGAAATTCTATAGTTTTTTTTTTTCAAATTAACTTACCTTAAGTCACTTGCCAAATAGTTGACTAG